>VZTT01061263.1:6137-26036 GCA_013400855.1 Buphagus erythrorhynchus
TCATTCCAGTGCTTTAGCTCTGCACGCTGCTATGGCTCATCAAGTGTTCCCAGCACTGCAGGTGCTCTGTGACTTTCTATACCCACTAAAGGGACAGTCACTTTCAGTGTGGATGGCCATACACTGTACAGCCTCTGTTTGCTCAGCATTTGCTGGAGGCAATTTAAGTCATCTGTACAATGCCTGGCACCAGTTTCAAAGACACCATTTCACCTGAGGCATGTCTATCAAACCTTCTCAAATGGAGAAAAATATCTTAATGGGAGAAAAAAGTAATTGTCAGAAAGATGTTATAAAAACACATATGTAAGGAATGTAGACAACTTGTACAAGATCTTTCGTTTCACTTATCAAATGGTTTACCTGTGCTTGAGAATACCCAGAACACAGGTAAAAGTCTTGCAAATGCTAAATTTAGTCTCTTCTTACAGAAGCATTTTGTCATACTGTTTATAAATATTCTGTTCTTCTTTCTTTCAAGTTCCTCATTTCCAACGAAAGTTTTTGTCAAACAATTGTAAGCCACATCTGAAAGGTTGTTTTGTTTTGCTATACATAAGACCTTGAGATTAATTGCTTAATGCTTGGTATGGGTAAAAGTAAACCACAGAAACCTGGCAACAATATTTGAGTCACTAATACTCTTTTTCAAACTATGGATTAATGCCAAGTAGCCCCCAAATTAGCACAGATTAAAAAGAAATCATAAACCATACTAACATTTAGTGTAGCACACTGACATTTCTGTTGCACAATGGATAAAAACTACAGCAGCTGCAGCTGAACTGTGCTGAAGCTGAGTGTGAATAAGCAATGGAAACATCCAAGGAGCACAGACCACAGTGTTCCAAAGGCAGTTCCAAAGACTTTGAGAGGTTAAAGTTACAAGCATGGTGTGGCTCTAATCCCAGAAAACACACTAGCTACATCACACACGTGGAATTTTAAGGTTAGCTGAAAGGTAAAGTGAGTAAAGAAAGTTTGCAGGGTTAAACTTCTATCTTGATAGAGAGAAAGGGTTTTAACAGATTTATACAAGAGGTGCCTAAGTGCCTAAAGGAGGGAAGGAATATGTAGAATTTTTTCAAAATTTAAATGTTTGTCTTGAGTAGGACAGAAGTCTTACAGACAATACAATTAGTTTTTCTCAGTTTTCCTAGGCCTTTAAGTGCAATCACCCAGCTGCATTTGAAGTCAGTTTTAAGAGCACAAGCAAACCCTCTCCTCTAAACAATATTGTCACTTAAGCCATACTTTATTTCTGGCTTATTGAGAATTTAATGGGCACAGCCAGAATTCATACTTTGGATTTGATTATTTTTAGTCCTTTTTTTTATATTTTCCCCTCTCCTGTTACCCAGGAGACAGCTATCTATTGTTTTCTTTTGAAGAAAACCCAAAGCTGTGCAAAGCTATACAAAGCTATGCCTCCTGTGTATTCCACACCTGATAACACCCATTTTTGGCTTGTTCTTCAAACATGCCATTCCCGTACAAAATAGGTTTGCCTCCCTCCATAAGCCCAAATATTTCCTGCCTTCTTTCCTCAGCTTTTGAGGCTAGGAACATATGTAATCCCAGTTATCCACTGATACCTTACAGATTTTCCTTTGCCTTACAGAGCTTCAGTGAGCAGCATCAACAGCAGACGTTGCTCTGTTCTAGCAGCCTGTCCTGATTTCATGCACCTTCTTAATGGTGCTTTTCCTTCTGCCATCCAAGAAATTCTCTTACCTAAAAACCACCACTGCATTTAATCTCCTTTTTTAAGGATTAAACAGGGTACAAAAATCCAACAGAAGATGCACTGAGCCTTCTCTGGTAACCATGCTGCCACTTCCTGATCTTCCAGACTCTTACCTGCTGTGATTGTGGCCAGTTGCATAGCTAGATAAGAATAACATCTTTATAGAAGTATCCAGATCATCTTCTAGAATCATTTAAGTTGGAAAAGACATCTAAGATTGAATTCAACCACAAACCTAATGCTGCCACGTCCACCAGAAGTGATGGGATGAGCAAATATCCTTTTCCAGGCGCTCTCTAGAGTGCAGCTGATGGTGATGATAGTGAAGATAAGGATTACAATTTTTGCTGTGCTTCTCTTCTAGTAAAACAGACATTTCATCATGGACCTCTCCTAACTCTTTGCTGTACTGTTCCCACCTGCTATGCCACTAGAACCGACTGGAGTGTGGCTGGACAACAATTGGAAGTGTTCAAACTGACTGTTAAGGTTCCTGTGTGATTATTACTGAGTGATCAGTATTACTGTGTGATTACTGAGTGACCATCACAGAAAGTTATCCCCTCCCCTGAAGGCTTTACAGACAAGAAGTGCAAAGCACCCGACTCTCAGGTTCCCTGCTGCCCTTCCTGCCTCAGAGTGTAGGCTGACTCAGACTGGTGATTCACAGATCCATCTATTTTCAGCACGACTTCTTGGCCTTTTAGGTCATGGCACTACTTTTGCTTGCAGGGATCTTGCTTGTGTGAAGATCATGCCATGCTCCCAGCAGGCTTTCAGCAGCTGCCTCACCGTGCACTGCTTTGCTCCAGAGCAGGCTTATCTCTGTGCTCAGCAGCACACTGCACTTATCTGAGACAGACATTATCTTCTCATTTGAGTGCACCCCATTCACACTACATGTGAATGCATGTTCTCTACAGCAGTATCCGGGTGGGAGGTCTCCTGTGGGCTTTCCGAGCTTGTTTGCTCAGTTTGATGAGCTGCTAATTCTGTTTGATCCGGAGAACAGTCACAGCAACAAGATACACACAGTGCCCCCAGCACCAAGTCAAGACAGAGGACACCCAACAGAAGCTTTTAAAGGAAGTGAAAGATTTTGGCTGACTTCCACTGTCCAGCCCCCTGACAAGAACTGCTCCAACCAATGATCTGGCTTTTAAAGAGGCTTTGTTGAAGTGTAAAATCCTCAGAACATCTTTGTAGAGATCGGTAGATAGAGATCTTAGTTATGATCGGCTCCAAAACAATTCTCTGAACACCACTGACTCTTAAATCCAAATAGTACAGGAAAGTAAGCTGAGAAGAGGTTATTTAGAGAGATTTGTATGTTTCTCAACACTAGGACCACCGCAGCTGTCAGGCAAAAATGGTGTGAATAAAAACCAGTAATCCTGAAATAGGCAGTGTCTAGGCAGACATTAGACAGCTGGATGAGTATGAAATATTCCTGAGCCCCACCTACCCTGGGAACTGACCAGCACATTTGCCTGGTTAATCAAGATCTATACAAAGCAACCTATACAAAACCGCTATACACAAACTGCTGGGCTCTGTCTATAATGTATATTTTGAAGATGTTGTTTGTATAAAGTTATGGTATTATTCAATCACAGTATAAGCATCACATAAAATAGCATCATATAAAATACTTCATACATTGCAAGTTTTTAATCAAAAATTACGAACTTTTTTTTGATGCTCACTCCTACAGGAGAAATCTGACCTTGACCTTCTTTGTACAGAACAAACCCACTACATCAAATTTGCAAAAAAGAACAGTACAGATCGCATAGAAGTCATTGGCCTGAACTAGCCAAGCATTTAGTCTCTAGTGGAATCCTGAAAGGAGGATTATAGTACTAGTGCACACCTATTAAAAGGATAATTATGCTGAAGAAATTAAACAACCTACACATGGTGCCTCAAGCTATTGTACAGTTTTCTTGCAATAGGCTTTAAAAGGCCATTGGCTGCGTCCACTTTTTTCCAGATGCAGGGAAATACCTTCCTTTGAGACTGTGCCAATCTAAACTACAGAGTTAGTCATAGACCATAATGGCTTAAAATTTAGAACAACTTCAAGATGAGAGCACTGAGCTCATGTTCAGGCTGGAACTGTGACCCTGGTTGTTTCAAGTCCAAGGACAGCCTACAGCCCAACGCAGGTCTTATATAACGCTGTAAAACATTTCTAAGAGTCTCCCTCTTAACCTTTTAACAAGAAGTGCTTCTTATCCCAGACTAATGGGGCATAACTGGACAGCACAGGAGAGCTGTGCCGACTGACACTGCTTAACGAGGGCAGAGCTCTAGCTTTTCATCAAGAAAAAACTTCTAAATAAGTCCCTTCTGCTGCAGCTGGCAAGCTGAGCCTGAAACTTACCTCCCCAGCTCTCCCTCTGCAGCAGTCTGCATGTAACATTACAGAGAAAATAAAAATTAGAGCAACTTCAAAGCAATTTTTTTTTTAAATTAAACATCAACTAGTGTAGCTGTTTTAATCATCAGAAACCAATACCAACAAAGGCTTTATTCTTGCTGGAGATATGCAATAAGCAAACTTAGCGCTAATATTTTCAGGGTGTCCCTTTTCCTATTAAGATTAGAGTCAAAATGTCAGTTTAAACCAAACAAAAAACCTGCTCCCCCTTCCTCCCTCCCAACCGCCACACCACAAAACTCAAACCTGAGACAGAAACAAAAGCCAGAAGTCCCTGGAGCCTGTCTGTTGTTTCTGGAGGTGGGTCAGCTGGACATTGCCTTAGTTCTGTTTCCAGTTAGCTGATATTTTTAGGCTATTCGCACTTCGTGTGTACTATTTGCTGAAAAGAACATGAAGCTGCAGTAATATCTTATTATCTAAATCTCCTGAAGCCCCTCAAATCCTGACAGAAAAAATGAATACATTGAGTTCTGTTCTATACTGTCATTTTGAGTTACAAACTAACTCTTATGGTTTATATATAATTACATTATTAATACATAGAAAAAAAAATTCTTTACATGTTCTGCTTATATCTAATATTTTTCCACTTGAATCACAGACCAGTCCTTGAGTAACACCTGTTTGTTCATAGGAATACGACTTCAAAACCCAGAGAGAGCAAGGGCCCAAACCCATCATTACAGCCAAGTGCAGTTTGTAATACTGTGGGTAGTTCTATTACACCACTGGTGAGGTTTGGCACAACTGAGCCTTCCAAGACAAGGGCAGACAATGAATCAAAGGAGATCCTCTGTAACAAGCTTAAAATTTTAAGAGCAAAAAGCAAATCATTGGCCTTGAAGTGCAGCCCTGCAGTCCCAGAGCACACAGCCCGTGCTCAGTGTCAGCACACTGCACACCTTTTCCTCAGCCATTGCTCCAAAAGCAGAGCAGTGCACACACACTTACCTGGCTGTCCGTGGGCTCCAGAGGTCCTGGCACAGGCTGGATCCCCTTTATACGGCAGGCCTTCCACTGCTCCCTGTTCCCAATGTTCAAGTAAAGGAGAACTGTTTATGCTACTGCACTGATAAAAATCACCTCAGAGGGGCCCAGAGCTGCCCTCATAGCTCATAAATTATATAGTTTTACTCTGCTTGGCACAGGCTTGAACCCTGTTATAATTTAGGTTAAAAGACAACACAAAGTTTCTGCCTTTTCAGAGCCCTTCGGCAGTTTTGCTGCAAACCACAGGCTCTGGTCAGGCCTCTACAGGTGTTCTTAATTAGGAGAGAATCCACGTAAGGCACAAGCCTTAAAGATATATGGCTTCTAAGCACAAGCCTTCAAAACTCAGCCCTATCGTACTGTCATCTTCACTGAGTTATGCTTACAAAGAGCACAGATAAAATAATGTTTAATCAGAACTGCTGCTTCCCTTTGCAAGCAAAAGATAATGAAATAGCTATCCTGGAGTATGAAAGCATTGAGTTATCTCATCCTAATGGGAGTGCATGGTTGATTCACCTTCCTGTCTTTGACTTGCTTTAACACTTGGATTTAAAAAGTACTTCTGTCCTCAGAGGTAAGAGTCATGTATAAAAAAACAGCATGGAGACTTCTTGCAGAATGTGATTATTTTTGGGAACATATCACCTGGTCTCTTATTCACATTTTCAAGAGAAGACTGAATGACTTTAAAAAGCAAAGACTTCAGAGAGACAGCATGAAACCACGCATGGAAATAAATATGCAGCTGTGGCCTGGATGGTCATTAATGATGCACAGCTTGTGAGGATGTATGGGAGTAACATTCTTCATTTTGAAAGAGTCAGAAGAAAAAAAGGCACAAGAAATTATGCCACACAGTGCCATGAAATATATTAGACCCTTTCTTAATGCTGGATAAAGTGAGGCAGGCTTACAAAAGCATTGTCACTGTCATAACCCAAAGGATTCTCCAAAACAAGTGCCCTGGCTTTCCAAACACCAAATTTCCAGAGCAATCTATCAAGGAATCCGTCATATTAAGCAACTAGAAGGTCTGGGACCATAGACATTTGTGTTTTTCAAAGGTCAAAAAGTGTTGTCAGTGGAAAAGTTCCTGCTCCCTGAATTATGAGCAGCAGACCTGTTCTTTGGCTGAGTTGGTTGGACCTTAATTTTTGTTTGTTGAGGGAGTAAGGATCATTTATGGCCTGTGGAAATTCCCTACCAGGTTCTCTGCAGTGTGACTGTGCTCCTGGGGGTTCCTGCTGTAAACCACCCTGAAGATGTTGCAATGTTTCAGGACTCTTCAGATCACCAACTGCAGAAGAATTTCACAAAGATGTCAGGAGAAGGGGCCAGGCCAGGATTCCACCTGTGCAAAAGCAACATAAGCCAGTTATAAAAGGCTCTAGGTGTATGCTACTGTATTTTGAGTGCTGTTGTAGTACCTAGGGCATCTCTGAAAGTTCAGAGATAACATAAGGCTTCTGTCTTTCCTAAATGTTGGACTATGCCATCTAAATAAAATTTTGAGAGTCATGAAGGAAGAGGGAATATTCATGTTCCTTTTGAACCTAATTTAGCTGTTATTCTGAACCATGTCCTATAACTGTCCCCACTCTCTGTTAATGTTTATAGAAAGCCTAAGAACATTAGCTTTTACCTTTGGGCTTCTCATCAAGATGTCTAAAGTATGTGAATAACTTTATAGAATCAACAACTGAGCTGTGAGGAAATTTGGACCACCTGATATAGTCCCAAAATAAAGTTATGCAATTTCTGTAGTGGATTCAGCAGACCTAAACATGAAATGCATTCATAGGCAAAGTCTTTGCAGAGAGAATCTCTAGGTTAGATTTTGATTGAAGAAGGGTGGTTTTAATTTCTCTGTATTCCCACACATCCATGGCTATTTTCAGAACTAGCCAGGATGCATTTTCATTGATTACAGTGCCCAAACAGAAGCCTGCCTTGATACTAATGCAGAGCAGCTGTTTTTCAGGACCTGAACTACACATTGCTACAACAGCAGCCTGAACTGCAGCTGCCCTGTGGTAAATGAAGGAAGGGATGTTTTGATTTCCTGATTCTGGCCAGTGGATGTTGTAAAACAGAATATATGGGATATATAATGAGCAGCATGCCCCTCAAACTGTGCTGAAATAGTTAGGTTTCAGCAGCAGATACTCCAACTTGCCTACAGGATGCATTTGGCCATGATTATACAGCCACAATGTGGGTTCAGGGAAGATGAGAATGAATCAGTGCAAATCCCTATTGGTGTCCCATAATATCAATACTGTAACATAATAATATTTTTATTCAGTAGATATTGTTTCTGAGGGCTTCTAAATGCTTGCTGAACCTTCTTCCCCATCTTTTTTTCCAGAAACCCTCAGCATTCCCAGCCTCTGGTTTAGCAGAACCTGACTATCTCCACTGAATTCAGAAGTCCCCTGAATGGACTTGCTGGCTTAATGTTGGTCAGTGTCACCAGCTGAATTAGGAACCATCATTTGGTGGTGGAACTGCTTAGCAGTGCCTCTTCTAGAAGTGTAATTTTAGTTCTGGATGTCTAGAAAGTCCTCAGCATCACCTCAGAAATGTGCCAAATCGACATTAATTTCCAAAAAGTTCTAATATGAGAAACAATTATGTCAAATAAGATTCTTGGCTGAGAGAAACTGATGTTATCATTTAAAAAAAAGATCTGGCAAAGCCACAGTGGTAATGATATGAGAAGTAAATAAGCACAGGAGATATACAAAGATGCTGAGCTGGGCAGGAAATTATTTCTAATATGAAGTAAGTCTCTCTTGTATAATACTCATTCCACCAAAATGGATGCATTTAAATTGCTGTTTAGGTGCCCTTATTCATTGCTGTTTGTAGAATATTAGTTTAAATGTTGAGTTCATTTAATTATGGCTAGGTCAGTAATTGTGGTAATGAACAAAATGTACCCTCAACCATTTGCTTTAAGAGGAATAAATGTTCATTTACAAAATAAAATTACTTTCTTTTTGTGATTTCATAGAGGCATAAAAAAAAAAAAATCATGACCCTGTGCAGGCTCAAGTGAAAAGTTAGATTCCATGAAAGCTTAATTTAAAGTCATGACAGCTCTTTGTGCACAATAAAATCTGTGACTGCTATGATACAAGACCCTGTTCAATACCCATACACTTCAATTCTCAGCATTAAAAGTTTCAGATGAAAAAATTAATTATTATTTGGATAACTGGCAAATTGTGGTGGAATAAATAATTCAGATAATTTCCTTTCCCCACTGATAAGTTATTGATAGAGAAAAGTTACTTTAGTACTAATTAGCTATAGTTTTGATTAGGGCCTGAATGTTTTCAGTCAGTGGTTCTACTTTGAATTGCTGTACAATGAATAAATATGATTTTAAACTTGTAGTGAGAATGTCATATATATAAACAATTGTTTAATTCACAATATAGGCGATGAAGCTGCCTAGGGGTGTGATAGTTCAGCTTTGTAAAGTGGTTAACTTACTCTTCTTGCCTTCACAAACAGAGAAATGGCTGCTTGATTTATTATTTTTAACAAGTATCTTCAGAATATTTTGTAATGTTACCCAAAGTTAAAGAATTCTTCTTTAAATCTGCTAGCTTGTAATATCATGCAATCCAATTACATCCATTCTCAAAGGGCTCGATTCAAAGCTTTGAAACTAATGCAAATCAGCTTCTTCATTATTTCTTAATAAACCACAACGTGATCAGTGAGTTGTGTGAGACACTTCTGTGTCTTCTGCATCCTCTGTAGAGAGTGCATTGGAAGCCAGGTCGATGTCTAATTTAGGGCACAGCATGACAAGTTAATGCAGACAAGAAAACCACAGAAGTGAAACTCAACTGTTGCATGAAAAAGGTGGGAGTGGATTTAGGAGTGTAGATTTGTAAAAGAACTTCCTCTTAGGGCCAGTGGTGCCAGTGTGCTCACTGACTAACTCAAACCCTGGCAGAGAATCTGACAGCTCTGCCTGGTGATGGGGAATGAGAGAAAGGTCTCCCAAAGCTGTTCTTCAGATCTCTTACTGAGGAAGTGGTATGTTTATTTCTGCCAGAGAATGCTATATTCACAATTGTTATAAAGTTCTTTCAGTTTTGTAAAAGAGAAGAGAAACATTTGAATTAGGACTTTGTCCAGTAAGGCCAGAGATCTCTTTTCTGGCTTTTGCCATGATGCATATTTTAAAGGTGCACAAGTAAACCAGCAAATTATTTATTGCCTGTGCCAATCTCTCAGCTATAAAATAAGTTTAGTAGTGGAGGCAGAGCAGCAGAATGCCACATTATCAGTATCTATTTTATGGTGATGATGAAAAGAAACAGGAAGCAAAATGAACTGTGATATGCAAGTAGGCTGAAAGAATGTCACTGGGGACACTACAGTGGAAAAAAAAAAAGCAGTTGAAGAAAAGAATATGAAGGAAGAGAAATATGAAGCAAAAGGTAACAAGAAGCAGGTGGGAAACAAGCTGGTACTTTGACACAGATACTAATTTACAGTAAAAGTAAGCACGAAGTCTTATTAAATACACAACTATAATGCAAAAGAATACTCTCACAAAACTTGTTTTGTCCAGATGCTTGTGCTCCTGAGTCCCCTAAAATGTAGTTAAGTTGTATGTCCATTTTAAGGTCAGAAGGGCTCTCCTAGTTTGACTTCTCTTCCATATACAGCGTGCATCTCATCCAGCATTCACAGTGTGGAGCACAGTCACTGTGCAAAAGGAAATACCTGGCATTTTTGAAGAATCTACATTTCTCCCGTATTCTCTGCACCTTCTTGGAATATCCAAAGCTTCAATTTATTGAAGTCACTAAGTATAGGTTCTTCTTTCATGTGGGCAGAGGTCAGTCAATGTGTCCTCAGAAGAGCTGCCAAGAACTAAACTGAATTTGAGACTGACTTGCTACAGTTTTCAGTTTAGGCTCAAAACCTTCGTCGCTATTATTTTCTTCATTTAACACAAGCATTCAGTGATAACCTGTGAATCCAATTACAGCGTTCAGTTTTCTTAATTTCTTTATAACCAGCAAAAATATTCCCTTAAAAATGTAAAATACCTTTTAATTTATGAATTCATTTGAAGAGATGCCATCATTCCACTTACTAACCTCATGTTAAATTAGTACTTTTCAATTCATAGGCTTCACCAATGAGCCTCAAGGATTTTGTTCCTTCCCTGCACGTAATAGGACTTCCTACCTTCCTTTCTATCCTAAATAGAAAAGCGAAATCATTGCCAGTGTTTAGGCTCTAGGCAGTTTTTGGCCTCAAGTTTTATTCTCACAGTTGTTTCTCCCCGCAGTGCAGAGGCAGTGATTATGCCTGTGGTGATCGGACGTGTTGGTGCCTGTGCGTGCAGGAGCCTCTCCGTGCCAGGGAGGCTCTGCCTGGGCACCAAGCACAGGAGTGTTGATCACACTGTGAGCTGAGACTGAGCCCAGTACCACAGGGCAGTGTTCCTCCTGCTGCAGAACCACCTGGAGCAGACACATTCCCATCATCCCATCAGCCATGGACTTTTATCATTATTTAACCCCCAGGCTTCTTAAAGTTGGAAGCAGGGAATTCATGAGCAGGTGACAGTAGTGTCTTCAGTTTACTTTGGGACATAGAACCAAGTTCTGAGTTTTGAAAATGAGCCTTCTTCCCTCAAGTTTACCTCCTCTTGTTCTTACTCCTTTTGCTACTTCAGCTGCAGAAGCAAGAGTAGTTCACTTCCTATAGTCTTCTTGGAATTATGATATTGCCCCTCAAAAACTATTTTATATTGGTTAAAATTATAGAAGCCAATGGATTGCTTGTCACCAGACATTCAACTTTTGACACCAGTCTCTTTACAATATTATAGTTTAGTGGGAGTTAAGAGTAGTTTATTTATTGAATCCTACTCCAGGTTGGTGGATCATAATAAAGGCAAAAATACTCCTCTGCATTTAGAAATACAAGTATATAACTCTTCTGCTTATATTCCAATGAGGATGGTGAAGAACACTCAGGACTGAAAGGATAAAATAGGAGGCTACAAATCCTAAGAACTTACTAGATTTTTATTTATAAAATCTTACAGCTAAGAGGGGATCCAAATGCTCCACTGACTTCCAGGGGCATGTATTAAGTGTTTAGCATATATTCCATTCAGAACACTTTCTTGTGAAAAAGGATTCTTTTATTTGTGAAATTTTTCAGCCATTAGATGAATCCTTATAATATGCCCTTCTCTAGTGCCTGAAACTGTTGTTGGGACTTGCATTCATTCTCATATTCAAAATGATGTAATGAGAAAATAGCTAATGCGCTTAGTTTTTTTTAAGGAACTAACATGGAAAGTCTTGGAACACAAATTTTGGTAATTAACATGTTTGCTGACAAAAGCTATTTGTGTGTTGATGGCAAGCTGCTTCCGTACTGTATTTTATGTGCAGATGAAACTGCATATAGGTACCTTCAGAGCTGAAACATGCCTGATACTGAGCACCTTTCCTATCTTTTGGTAAAGTGCCTGAAGGGCAGGATGGAAGAGAAATTGCTTGGGTATGGATACCGACCATCAAGGGTAAATCTCAACTACAAGCATAATTTATACTCTCTTTTAGGAGTCTGTGTTTTGAGCCATTTCTATTGCAGGGTAATGTGATGGAGCACAATGATGCTGCTGAAGCTGAGATATCCCTTAGGTGTCTATTAAATCCATTAGGCTCTGAAAATAGCAGCTCACTGATTATTGACTTACTCTGCAACAGTTTAGTGTGTGGGGGGCTTTCACTATCAAAAAGCCCTGGCGATTCCACATTAGGAAGTAATTTTCCATATGGCTTACTGGGAATTTAGGCACATAAACAGATACTCAGCAGTGATAATTAATGTAGTTTATTGAACGGGTTTCAGATTAGAGACATAATTTTCAGAGCTTTGTCAGCTTCTGCCTGAACATAGTGTTTATGTGCCTGGGAATTTGACTTTTCCTCTTGTATTTTATTTTCATTTGTTCCCCATTTCGATGATAAAAGGTAAATGCAAAGGTAGGATTGTGCTGATGCGGTGGAAACATACTTCATTGCAGTTTATAGACAGAACCTCTGCAAGAAATTATGTTTATGTGATCATCTCATCTTGCCGCAGATGTTTTAGATTAAGCTTCTTCCTACACAGTCTGCACAAAATACATGAGCAGATACTATAATATGTTGCATAGAAAATTGATATGGAATAGAAGCTGATGTGAAATTACAATGAGCAATTTAAGTGCAGACGTGGCAATATCCAGTTGTTTGCCCTTACATGTTTATGAGCAGAAGAGAAACTGGAAACAACAAGGACCTGCTCCATAACCAGGTCTGCTGGGTGTCCTAAGTGGATATAAATATAAATAGCAACATATGGGGTATGGATTCATTTGTACTCTAAACAGTTTTGCAACACCTTTCTTTTGATAAGAAGAAAACAAGCAAGCACACCAAGCTTATGATACTGTGCAAATCTGTCACAGGCTAGGAAAACACAACCCCAGCCTCATCTGTTCTGAGCCTCCTCCAGAAGGAGAGGGGGAGGGCTTGCTTGGGAATTGCAGCCATGCACATCCTGTCCAGCATCCTCAGGGAAGCACAGGCCAGCAGAACTGGATCATCAGGGAGCTCTGAGTGTGTGTGCTGGAGACACACATCAGGACAGAATCCCTGGTGCACTGAGTGACCCCTGAGCTGGCACCCAGCTGACCAGGAGCAGTGGCACTGTCCTTGATGTGATCTCTGGGGAACAGCCTGTCACATCACATCTGGGGATTTTGTCCTGAATTTGGCCTTCAAGAGTTATTTGGGTTTGGAAACTTGTGTTTTTCTCCCCTATAGATTTCCTCTCTCCATTTCCCCCTGCTTTTCTTTGGTTTTGATGTTTGTTTTCTTTTGTTTTCCATGCTTTTATGTAAAATTCAGCACTTCAAGTTCATCCTTTTTAGTAATTGGGAAGGTTTCTATGGTTAATGAAGATCATGGCTAGGGTTCTAGGATTAGGTACTGTTAAAAGCTGCTTTGCCAAGTTCCTCATAAATAATTCCAAGCAGATTTCTCATCTAGTGTTTGCCATGCTAACATAATTTCAATTCAGAATAAAAGACAAATGTTATTAGGACTCAATGAAGCAAATGCAGGAAAGGATCATTTAACACAACACTGATAACACTGGCAGTAGATTACAGGAAATTTCTTGTCTCCAGGTGGGATCTTATGACATTTTCTTTTAAATCTGAAGGTGCTTGATGCATTAATTTTATAGGTAGACAGATTTTTGTTGGTTTTTTTTTCAACTTAGTGTAAGGTTCTTCCAAAAAGAAATGCTCTTTTATGCATAAATTTTGCAGCCTGATTATGAGCTAAGAGTATTTTTATATATAATTCATAATAACAGAGAGAGAATTTTGAAGGGATTTGAACACTGAAGAGATAATATACCACTGTAACTTCAGAATACGGTGGTAATTTCTAAAGCTTGTTGTGTGCTCAAGCTAATAATCGTGTCTTACCTAAGATTCATAATACAGGCAGAGAGTCTGGTAACACAGAATCTGCATTTCAGTGACTAATATAATCCAAACTCTTCAGTGACTAGTCTTACCCAAAAAAGGTCTGTTCTTTGAAGTCAGCAGATACTGGATCAGACTTTAAAGGGAATTCAGACATAATTATATTATAAAAAGCTGAAGTTCCTTTTAATTTTTTTATATGAATACCTCAGTGACCAACGTCATGGATTCCTTTTATTGCTTTTGGGTTTTTTGGGGTGGGGTGGGGCAGGGGGAGGAATAAAAGATAAAAGTATAACTTTTATATGGTGGGAGGAAAAGGATTTCCATCATATGAAACATTTCAAAGTTTCTACATCCCTTTTAGATATGAACCAGTGTGAAAAAATTTGGGTTTTCAGTGTCTGAAATGCAATTCAGAAAACGCTCTCAAGCTTGAAATAGCTCATTTAAGAAACTTTAATGCCTTTTTTTATTTTGACTCTGCTTTAATATGAAGTATATTTCAACTTTTTATTTCACTCTATATTAAATCCTAGGAATTGGTCTGTATCAAAAGAGATATAAGCATACATTTGAAGTAGTGCTTTATAGTTTTTCATATGACAGATCTGGCTTTCTCAGTAGCAGCTTGTGCTATCACATTCTAGTTAAGCTGACACGGAGAAACATAAAGATACCTCTTATAAGAGCAAGAAGTTCTTCTGGTGCTCCTGAAACATCTCATCCTGGATATAATTTTTAGAGGAGCTGTACAATAGCTGACACTGCTCCTTTACCTCGTCAAACAGGACATCTCAGCTCCCATGAAGAGCCTGTAAAAGTCTGTATTATGGGCCAGGATGCAGATGCTGCTCTTTCATGGAAAGATTTATGCTGGCACAACTCACTTGGATACCTTTGAAGAAAAGCAGCTGGAAAAACAAGGCGTCTAGGTGAATTCTTGAATTTCTTCCAGAGACAAAATGACCCAGACTGATAATCCGTACATTCCTACAGTGGCAGGAAAATCCATACATGTGTCCCAGCAGTAATTCTCTCTCCCAGCTTTACATATTTTTTCCTTCTATTCAGACTCATAGGTGATACTGTTAAACAGGCACAAGACTTTGATCTTTCCCAGAGTCTAAAGGTTTCAAATCGTAAATCCTAAGAATGCTGCAAAAGTCATTAAATGCAATACTGAAGAGGTTCTGCAAATCAAAAGATGTTGAGGTTCTACTTTAATGAATTCTCAAGCTGTTATCACTTGCACATAATCCTTTTTAATTGTCCTTCCAATTGCTTGTGAAAATTCAAATTCAGAACAGGTATTTTTTGCCTCACCCAGCTTTAGCTGTTCCCTTAGTAATATCTATGCAAAGTATTAATTACTAAATTGAACTTGCAAACATTTAAAAAATGGTTTCCTTCTCTCTTTGAAAGCATTTCATTCACAGCACAATTTCATTCATCAAAAGCACTGAAGCATCTCAGGATACCTGCATATTTATTTTTTCCCTTGGCTACCAGCTGAGACACTAAATCTTATGCCCTCTTTTCAGACTTTTTGCTGCTCCATGGAGCAGTCAGGCTGAGAATCCTCTGCAGTTCTCTGGTGAAAAAGAAGCTGCAGAAGAAACACCTGTGGAACTAGCAGGAGGAAATACTGTTTTGGGAACAGAAGAATTAATTTTTGGGTATTGTGGCTGTGTGGAAAATTAGGTCACCCTAATTTTTCATACTATTTTAAGACCAGGTAACTAATCACAAACCAGTAGTGTAATAAGGTCAGAGAGATTTTATGGGGCTGTTAGACAAGCCATAGACACCTGTACAAGTGGGAGAGCTCCCAGGATGTGTGAGCTCAGCAAGGAGGAGCTCAGCAAGGTTTTTGCTGGATATCCTACCATATAAGCACTTCATTTTGTGCATTTTCTGATTAATCATAAAATCTCATCCAGCTGACTTCCAAAGCCAGCTGGGTCAGGTAGTCCTCTGCTCCTTAGACACAGAGCCTCTCCCTGTCCCTCTCCAATGAGAATTCTCCAGGAAATATCTGATGTAAATCATGCCAAGGTGCCACCAGGCTGAATCTCTTGCTAGAATTTTAGTATTTCTCTGGATTTGATTTGTTCTGTATAATGACAATTATTTTGGTTCTGCAAAACTTCTGCCCTACCTTTTCTCCTTGCCATGTAGAAGTTTGAACACCACTGTATCTTACTGGATTATTTTGTCTGTCTTTTAATTTCTTTTTCTTTCCTTCTTTTTTAATGCTGTTTTGACAGCCAGTCAATTTTTTTACCTCCCTTTGAAGAAGCTACTCAAAAGACAGGAGCACATGAGCTAACTTCAGGGATGGTAAAGGAGAAGTATTTTTAGAGTAAGGGAAGCACAAAAAAGAACTGGTTTATTTATTGTAAAAAACTGTGGAGGTCCTTAGCTTTGAGGCAGGCTGATGGCATGTCTGCCACAGTCCTGACAGACACTTCAAAGTGCAGAGACATTCTACAGCACTTCAAGGAATGTTCCACTCTACAAATAATGCTGCAGAAGAAACACTCAATTACAAGCAGCACAGCATTGCAGAAAATCCAGGTGGGATGTTTAACAAACCATCCAGTTTTATAAAGTAGGGGAATTCCATCAGGAGTGTGGACTATTTGCTTTAACACAATCATTCATTGGGATAAGAGAAATAGAACTTGCTCTGTAGGTTTGTAATTGCTGAAATTAATAAGTGTGGCTCATAAGTCTCTGCAGTACTATACCAATTTACTGTACTCTTTTATCTCAATTACTTTTTGTGTGTGTCTTATACTTCGCTATTAAGCTTCAGTAATTGTAACACTGTGGTAATAACATTGACATACTGAATATTATATGATGGGCTATTTTACATTACTCTGACTGCCTTATTTACATTATAATTATTAGTGTCTATATAAATGTGATTCATTGAACTAATAAAGTTTTCAGACAACTGCCATAGCTCATTGATTTTTTTTTCTGTGTAGAAATTTACCTTGCACTCATAGTTGTATTTCCCTTCACTTTCAAGGCTGACATTAGGACAGTAAAGGCCTTCCACTTTAGCCCCATAGAAATGATACTTAATACCTCATTTTATCTTGATTTCATTAGGCTGACAAAGCAAATGGGAAGTACCAAAATGTATTTTCTCAGCTGATCTGTTCTTTTGTTCAGAAGTACTGCTAAAAGCACCCTTCTCACTCATCCTGCAGACCTGATGACCAAGTCATGATTTTTTGAGGTTAAGCAGTTAGCACTCTGAAATCTTCATGTGGTTCATTAGCCATGCAATTCTCCCCTGAGAGGAATTTGGGCAATGCCTTTTGAATGGTACAGTTGCTTTAGCCTTCCTCTACCTGCAGAATTTTTTTTCATGCCTCATATGCTGTGTACCCTGTGTGTCCTGCAAGAACCAAGTCTGCAGCCAGTCCTACCACAATTTAAAAGTCAGCTAAGAATGTGATAAATGAAGATAATACGTAATCCAGAAAAAGGCACTACTGATTATAACCTCATGCTGTTCAGGTCTTCTTCATTTACTGGGGTTTTAACAAATCCTTCAAACTCCATCTGGCACACCACCAGCTTATAACTGTAAAAACTACACCTAGTAGATTTTGTGATAAAAAGAACGTTGAGACAAATAACAATTATCAAAGAAGTAGGTAAATACAGACTATAAAAAGTTCAATCTATTTGTGGTTCTCCTCCTGTGCCCTGGTCTAAGACAACTCAGTTGTCAACCATTTCATAGGAGATCGAGATTTCTCTGTGGTGGAATGCAGTTGTTTCCAGTTGCTTTTCTTTCCAAACAAATGTGATAAGAGGGATTTCACTCCATCTCTCCTGTTTCTCTGAGCATTTGTTGACAGTAAGCTGCATACAGCACTGTGAGTTGGGATAATAGTATGTTATATTTGTGTGTTGGCCCTTTGTCCTTGGCATACATTGATTTCCTTTTTTCTGAGGTGACCTTCATATTCTGGCTGTGTTGGGCACGAAGGGTATTTATTTCTGACTCCTTCCTTGTGTGCTTAGCTAAGTCCTGCTGATGCTACCAGAAATTACAGAAGAACCACTGTGTCAGGAGATCCCAAATTGCAATGTCTGTGGGTCAGAGATCCCAGTGCTGTGATTCCAAGCAGTGTTAGAACCCACTTTTGAAGCTTTTAATTTTCCAATGTCTGACTTTCATTTCAGATATTTATTCCAGCTGCTGAAAACACTCATAGCCTGTGACACGACCTGCTGGGTAACACCTCTGTGAAATGTTTATCTCACTGTAATGACAAGTGTTTATAAGGGACAAAGGACAACATGATTTAAATGAGGAATAGAGTATAGAACCATTAAAGGTCTGTGTTAAGGTTTTGCTCTTTTGGGGGTTTGATACTTTGTCATTAGTGGCACATATTCCCTGCTCTGTTTATTGGTGCAATGCACATGCAGTTACACTCCCTATGGCTTCTTCTAACTGCCCATGTGGGTCAAACCTGCAAAAAGGATCTTTGCACAGACAGGGACTGTAAACTTTACTGTAGCAGAGATTATGCCCTACTATAGTAATATCGAGATGCAAAGCCTTGTTATTAATGCAGACAGTTCTGAATGTAGGAGCAAACAATAAGAGAAATGGCTTTCAAGGCAATTATTTTGCAGACCAGGGAATAACTGGTATACAAAGCTGATTTATCTCTGTTTCTTTTCTGCCCTCAGCACATTAATGCAGTACTTTTAGTATCTTCTCAGTGGAAAGAAAAATGGACGAAATAAGAAATTAGTCAAACAGCAGCCAGAAGGAGCTGGTATCTAGGTCTGGAACTCTAATTATACTCTAGACTTAAATGATTTACATTTTTACTGCAAAGTAGATTGTGTATATTATGGATAAAAGGTTCAAGTCTAGACTAAATCCAAAGTAACACAGACCCTCTTTTTCAGGCTTTGATTCAAGAACCTGTGTTTGTGGCTGTGTAAGGACTGCATAGTCATTCCCAGACTACATTGGAAAGGGATGGGAAACAATATAGCTCCTGAAATGTTAGCATCTAGATAGGAAAATGCCACAGATCTCCAGTTAAATCAAAGAGGGGAACCATGATTTGACCTCTTTTTGTAGTGGCCCAAAGGGATATGAGGTACAATGTATTGATATTACGAACAGAAGATTCTGAAAAGGTCTGGAGTGTTTGATAGGCCAGTAACCAGGGAGCTGGTAAAATCTACCACAGGATATTAATCAGATTTCCAATGCTGCTTGCTACCAGCTGGCCAGAAAATAGGTAAGATTCTGATGGAAATGCTGTCTGTTCTGGGTCTGCTAGTCCTTGAAAAAAAAGCTGTTGATTACTCAGTAATTCAATTCAAGGTTGCTTCTATTTCTCCCAGGTGATTCAAACATGGTGGAATAAATCTACCCATCTTGCAACCAAAGAGATTTGTTGTGCTCTATAAACTGTCATGAAGCTCTCCAGAAGAGAATGAATAAAGCAAATCTGTAGAAAAGCTAGTGCTCCCCAAGGATTTATTCTCTCCAGATTTAAATATCCTCTTTTCATAGTGCTATCTAGTGCAATATGCAGCCCACCCATGAGTAAATATCAGGCTGTTGTGCCAAGACCTGTCATTTCTGGGGTCCCAAAAGCTGCTGCTTTCAAGGTTTCTCCATAACTGTCTATCCTGAGCTATGAATCAGGAAAGGTGCACGTTCCACTTCTTCACAAGCTCAGATAAGGATATCAATTTTACTTCATGAAAGACAGAACTACTGGTCTGGAAGATCAATGAATAATTCCAATCACTTTATAGCAAAAGAGTCTCAGTGATTGACCCCAAACCAGACAAAAGCCTTGTCCTGCATCACAAAGCTGGATTCTGTACAAAGGGAAAGGGAGAAGGATAGGTAATTTGTGCATGTCACAAAAGTGTTACACATCCAATATAAGTAGCAGTTTATGCAGGAAAGTTCTAGAAATAGAAACAACCAGTCTCTGGTGAGTTGGAGGATAAAAGCTGGAATGCTTATCCAGTGCAAGGATCTTACTTGCTTTGCTTCCTTAGTCCTTCGCAAGCACTAAACCAAGCCCTAAAAAAACATTTACCACATTTGAGCAACATACTTAAGTAGATGCTCTGATTATATCTGACAATTATTTTTAT
>VZTT01061265.1:0-30120 GCA_013400855.1 Buphagus erythrorhynchus
CAAAAACTTCCTGTATCAAATGGTGGTGGAGCTGTGGTTGTGTTCTGGACAAGCCTCTCTGGGGAAGAGTTGTCTAATAAAGCTTTTTAAATCAGAGGAGTTCAAGATGTTACAATATATCCTGTAAGACACCTGAGTGGGGTTTGGAGTGTAAGGAAGGGAGGATATGGAAGCAGGAGTTTGGGGTTCTGTAGGATTTTACTTCTCCCCTGGCCATGGGTCACGATCTGGCTTCATGTGTGAGATTAAATGCAAATGAGTGATTTGCAAATTAGTGTAGCTCATTAAATGTGTTTTGCAATAAAACTCTCATCAAATAATGAGCTGTTACAATTTCTCTTTTGAATTCTCATGGATTTGGAGACAAGTGAGCACCTGCCCAGTCCATGCAGGTGGCTCCATCCCAGCACAGATGGAGCCTGGAGCAGCAAAGGAGCAATGCTGGGACTTGAACTTTTGAGGGTTGGTAACTTCTATTCAAACAGTGTTACAATTCTAATTTTTGTTATTTTTTTCCCCTTCTTTCCTACCTCTTATGACCAGTTAATGACACCACTCCATTTGCAGTCCAAGCTGAGGTTACACTGAAGACAAACTTTTTTGGAACCAGGAATGTTTGCACAGAATTGCTGCCTCTTATGAAGCCTTATGGTAAGTGAAACATAACAAGTAGAGAAAGAGTTTTGTTTGAATTTTTGCCTTTTTAAATGGGAAATCCTTTCCAGTCTCAGGCACTGCACCAGTGTTTCAGAGTTTGGTGCTATAAATGAAATGTAGTCTCTCCTAATATTTGAATACATTGAAGTTTTCAAGAAAAAAAGAAGTCAAGTAAATAAAAAACAGGTTTTTATTTCCTGGGGGAGAAGGAAAAAACAGAGTGAGTGAATTTAGGGGAGAGAGGGAACAGTGCCAAAGTTGCAGTCTAGCCCTCTTGTACTTTAATGAAGGATGACTGTTAATAAAGTCATTAAAAGGATTAATTTCTGTGGCTTTCAGGATTAAATCCCCAAATTCACCACCGGAATGGCTGTGAAGTAGCAGGAACGGGGAAACAGTGCAACATCATTTTGGAGATGATGAGTGATTTACTGATTCAACTGATTTGTTCCTCTTACTGAAGTGCTGGGAGATAAATCCCTAAATTTGTAAATCTCCAAGTATTATTTCTACTGTAGTAAGAGTGTACCTGCTGATTGTGAAGTTGTTTCCTGAAGGTTTATCTGAAACTTTTGCAGATTCACACCTTAAATTACCTCTTGTGGTATTTACTAGCAATAAGAACATTGAGTTAATCTGATTTTCCAGGAACTCTGCAAAACAACCCACCTGAAATATTTTACAGGTATTCCCTGAGGAGTGAATCCAGAACTGGATTCACTTCAGTGTGGGTTTAAAATGTGTGGAAATAATGAGTTTTTATTGTCTTTTCAGGCCGGGTAGTGAACGTCTCCAGCATGGTGAGCGGCTCAGCCCTGGGACGCTGCAGCCAGGAGCTCCAGCAGAAATTCCGCAGTGACACCATCACTGAGGATGAGCTGGTGCAGCTCATGACCAAATTTGTGGAAGACACCAAGAAAAATGTCCATGAGAAAGAGGGTTGGCCAAACACTGCCTATGGGGTGTCCAAAATCGGGGTCACTGTCCTGTCCAGGATCCAAGCCCGGCTGTTAAATGAGCAAAGGAAAGGTGACCACATCCTCCTCAATGCCTGCTGCCCTGGCTGGGTGAGGACAGACATGGCAGGTCCCAAAGCCACCAAGTCCCCAGATGAGGGGGCTGAGACCCCTGTTTATTTGGCCCTTTTGCCTTCCAGTGCTGATGCTCCTCATGGCCAGTTTGTCAGTGACAAAACTGTCAAACCTTGGTGAGCTCAGGGAGGTGGGGATCGAAAGGGGCCTGAGCTCCCTTTCCTGATTTCACTCTTAATTCCATCAGTGCCAGCCCTTTTCCCACTCCCCTGGGATGATCTCAGACATGGAGCTAGGATGAGGAAGCAGGTGCCTTGTCTCTCATGACAGTAGAATTTTCCAGGATCCAGAGCTGTTCTGGAGGCTGCACAGGGTTTTCTAACGAGGATGGGATTGTTTTAAAGCTGCTGTGATCTGTCTGGGGGGAGACTCAAGACCAGAATCACTGTTGGACAGACATTCCTTAATATCAGAACTAAATGGAATTAGGTGAAAATAAAAATAGCACTGGTCCACCATTTATAGCCAAACATAATCAGTTGGTGTTATTAATAGATCAATACATAATTACTGATTTATATTCAGGTACTAAAAACTTAAAAAGTTGGAAAATATATTTTAATTTTCTGAAGCTACGTTTGTGGCTGGGATTTGCGATATCTGCACTGGCTACAGAGAAAATAAACTACACACCTGACACAGCCAAGTGTTCCTCAGCTTCTTTATTGCAGAGCCAGAAGTTTCCTTAATAAAATCTGAATTAAGTGCTCTCCACATCACAGCAGTAAGAACTGTAAGTGATGTGGAGAGCTCTACATTTGTTTAAATGCTGCTTATTGCCTTTCAAACTCTCAGAGTTGAAAAATTGCCTCTTCTGAGGCTGAAGAAGCTGGAAACAATTGCCCATAAAGCTGTTGTTGGTAATGACAAATCAATAATGGGCTTGTTAATTGTTAATCAGGAGTCAGGGAGGTGATGCTGACTGCCTTTGGCATTGGCCTCCCTCAGAACAAGTTGGGTTGGGAAGCCTTGGAGTGTGGAAGGCATTGCGAATAAATGTTGGAGGGTTTAAATTGCTTATCAGCACAGAACAAAGGGCTGGTTATAAATTAGGTTTTTTAAGCATACAGGAGCATTGTTTTGTGCAGAATTACCTCATCAGTCATGCCTCAGAGCTCCTTGAAGGGAAGGCCAAAAGTTCTCAAGGTAATTATTCTCTGGAAGGAAAAAAAACTCAGAGGCCTTGGGTTTAAGGGAAAAAAATACAAAATCTGTGTAACGTTTTGGCTGCTACACTGTAACTCAACCCTCCTGATGTGCCACAGAGAAAAACCAGTTGTGTTACTGGGATCTCAGCAAAACACAACGTGGCTCTTGGATTTAGTCAGAGCTTTAAGAGATTTAATGCAGCAGTGAGGAATCCTGCCTAATTCTTCATCCCTCGAGTGCTGCCTGAGTCACTGAGCTTCAAAAGCTGTGTGTCCATCTCTGTGGCATCTCCAAACACACCTTGGCCTTTGTTCTGTGCAGAAGAGCATCATGGCTACCTTGACCACAGCCAGGAAAGAGCCAGTGCTAAATACAAATTAGTTTTGAAGTATCCCCTGGGATCTGTAAAGCTCCTGCTTAAGTCTAATTCAGAATCTGCTTTTTTGGTTTGAGTTCTAGCTTCACCCAGATTCTAGCTTTGCAAGTTTTACCAAAGGTGTTAAATTCATCCTGGAGAGTTTTGTTGAGCTGTAAAAGTTTGTGTAGAACCCAGCTTGGAGATGAGAAGGCTCAGGGGTGACCTCAGAGCAGCTTTCCAGTTCCTAAAGGGATTACAGGGGAGCTGGAGAGGTACTTTGCATAGGGCATGGAGTCAGAACAAGGGGGAATGGCCTGAATTGGAAAGAGTGGGTTTGGATTGGATGTTGGGCAGAAATTCTTTATGTGAGGGTGGCAAAGAGATTATAAATTCCCCATCCCTGGAAGTGTCCAAGGCCAGGCAGGACAGGGCTTGGAGCAACCTGGCAGAGTGGAAGATGTCCCTGCCCATGGCAGGGGGTTGGAATAACATGATCTCTAAGTTCCCTTCCATCCCAAACCATTCTGTGATACTTCTGTGCTTTTCAAATTCTTAAATTAAGCTCTTTGTTAAACCAACTTCTCTGGGTCAGGGTGAGGAAGCAAAGTGGGAGGTGATGGCTGCAGAGTCACTGTCATTCCTCATGGAGGTGTTGATCATAAACAACTTCCCGTGGGAGGGACAGAAGGAAGGACAGGGGACAGAAGGAAGGACAGGGGACAGAGGTTCTCCCCACCTTTGCAGCTGTGGTGGGGACTCAGGAAAGGAGAAGCAGCAGTTGGAGGTGGGAACAAGAGGCAGAATTTGTGGGTCAGTCAGGAAAGAGAGTGTGTTGGATCCCAAAAACCTGGGATTTTTGAGCTTTCTGTGCTGTCTGGCACTGACCCCCTGCAGAACACTGCTTTTGACCCAAGGCCTTGGAGAAAGCTTCTAAATTTAAGTAATAAAGTTAAAACTACAGGTGTGATTTTTAATAAAAGTGTGTGCTTTCACATAGTAAAGAGCTTTAAATTTGAAGTTTTTGTAATAATAGGTACAAGACAAAACAGAAAATTTTAAGTAGTGTCTCTTTAGGTGTTCTTCATAGGTTTCAAATAATAGTTTCTGGTTGGTCAGTCAGTGTCACACTGAAGGTCATGGGAATTTAGTTATTGAGTTGAAAGTATAAATAAGTGTTAATTCTCTATTAACACTTATTAACTCTCTTTTTAATTTTCTGTTTAACTTTTAAAAACCTTGTAACAACTAAATCTTTTTCCATTTTCCTCACTTCTAGCAGATAGCTGGAAGTGCTACTGAAGGCTCTGTACTTTTTAATAAAATTTAATAAACAACCAAGCCCAAACATAAAAAAAATCAATTTCCTTCATGTATTTTTTAATCCTAGCTCTAAGTCAAAGCAAAAGAAACTAAGACAAACCACTAATTAAATGGTGCAAAACTCCCACCACTGTTACAAGTGTGCACCCATTCCCTGCTGCCTATGGAAAAGGGAATTTGCAGTCCCTGTGCCAGGCAGGGGCTCTGCACGGAGCTTCCATTGTCCAACCCAAATTTATCAATTATTATTATTTTTTTTTTTTTTTAACTGCCTCCCCTTCTTCTCTCCCAGGTCTGTGGTGTGGGAATTGTTTTGTTGCTCTCAGATTCTGGCACCCTTGCTGAGTGTGAGGTTTAAGGGTTAGGAAGGGGTGAAATAATCATGAAATAATCATGAAATAATCCTGGGCTGTTGTCCTGTACAACACTTCTATACATGATTTACTGTTTTTTTCATGGCATGTCACTACCACTGAAGGAGAACCATGGAATCACAGAATATCTGGGTTGGAAAGGACCTTAAAGATCATCCAGCTCTACCTCCTGAGAAAGTAATTTGAAAACATCCAAAGAAATAGACTGTATTTTAGGACATAAATATTATGTCTTAAGGAAATCATCAAAAATACAAATTCTTTGCTCAGTCAGGCACATGCTTAAAACCTCTGACCAGCATTGCCAAGAATAATTCTAAAATTTAGGAACTGAAAATTGAATTGGTGGCATTGCAGTTTAGATAGGTTAATTTCCTAAAATCTAGCTAGCAAGGGGAGAGGCAGGTACTAGGAAAATAAAACAGTATATTAATGTAACAATGTACTTACTGTACTTACTGTAATGTAACCCAATATTTAACGTGTTACTTAATACTTAATGTAACTTATCAGGGCTCATTGCTGAAACAGTATCCATCCAAATCTGAACAGTTTCTCCTCTCTCACCTTGAATAACTGAATAAATACATTTCCCTTGATTTTTTTTCTCAGCTGTTTTGAACAACCCGGATTTTCTGCCTGCATGTTAAAAAAAAATAAAAAGAAATAGAGAGAGGGGAAGAAGGGGAAAAGGGAAGAAAAAAAGGGAAGAGGGCAAAGGGGAAGAGGAGGAAGAGGGGAAGGGATTGCAGTGGAAAAAAAGAAGGAAAGGAGAAGAGAAACCGAGGTTAAATGCTATGTTTCCACAGTATATGAATCCTTTAGGATCCTGTATTTTACTTCCCATGGGTATTTTGATTTTGTCTGGTTTGTTTGTTCCTTTGGTTTGCTCTCAGAGGACTAAACACCCTCCAGCACAATCACTTTCTACCAAACAAACAGAGGGCTCCTTACATCGAACTCGAGCCCTCTATAAACGCAACATCCGACCTCTCTTAAAGACCATACAAATTTCCCAAAAACGCTTTTTTTAAATTTTTTTTTCCCCTAAATCCATCTGGACCAGAAGCGAAGCTGGAAGCGCTGGCGCTCCTTTACCTGCGGTGCGGCTGTCCTTGTTTGCAGAGCATGGGAGAAAGGAGCGGCTCGGCCGCGGTGCCGGGGCTCTCCCGGTGCTTCCCGGAGCCCTCCCGGTTCTTCCCGGGGCTCTCCCGGTGCTTCCCGGAGTTTTCCCGGAGTTCTCCCGGTTCTTCCAGGAGTTTTCCCGGGGCTCCCCCGGTGCTTCCCGGAGCTCTCCCCGTGCGGAGCCGCCATCCCCCCCCGCGCCGCCAGAGGGCGCCCAGCACCCCGGCCCGCCCGCAGGGCTGTACCATCTCCCCACAGTATGGGGGGGGAAGCAGGTGACGCGCTGCGGGCTGTGGCGCGACGCGACAGAGGGTGACAGCGGGAGAAAGGTGACAGCGACAGCGCGCGACAACCACAGCGGGTGACAACGCCGGCGGCCTCGTCTTGTAGGGACAGCTGGAATCCTCCCGCACCGCGATGCCTCGGCGTTCCCCGCGCGGCGCTCGGTGGTGCGGGCCTCGCTGCGGGCCTGGCGGCGCGGGCGGGGGCGGCGTTCCGTAGGGCTGGGCTTCCATAGGGCCGGGCTTATCCATAGGGCCGGGCTTCCATAGGACCGGGCTTTCCATAGGGCCGAGCTTATCCATAGGGCTGGCTTTCCATAGGGCCAGGCTTCCATAGGGCGGGCTTTCCATAGGGCCGGGCTTTCCATAGNGGTCAGCCTTCTATAGGGACTGCGGGAGCCGCTCCCGCCCCGCCGCCGCCCGGGCCCCCACACGTCGCCGCGGCGCCCCGGGAGGTGCGGGGGCCCTGAGCAGGTACATGGGGATGGGGAATGGGAATGGGAATGGGGATGGGGATGGGGATGGGAGGGGACCCGGCTGCCCCAGGACACAGCGCCAGGATCCCGGAGTGGCCGGGTTTGGGAGGGGATCAGCCCACACCCTCTGCCGAGGCACCTGGAGCAGGTGACACAGAAGCTTTGGAATGGCTCCAGGCAGGGAGGTCCCCGCCATTCCCAGGGAATGCACGGCCCCCAGAGCTCCGGGACTGGGATTGTTGCGGGGTCTGTGCAGGGCTGGATGATCATGATGGATCTTTCCCAGCTCAGCATATTCCAGCTGTTCCAGTGCTCCCCCACCTCCATGGAAAGCTCTTCCTTCACGTTGAGGTGGAATTTCTTGTTTTAATTTGTGGCCATTGCTCCTCGTCCTCACCACTGAAAAGAGCCTGGCCCTATCAGTTGAATAATTTATTTATATCAGGATTTATTAAGGAAGTTTGTAACCTGGGATTTGGGTTATGTGCCTAAAGGTCACTGGCAAGTGGCTTTTGTATGGCTTTTAAATTCTTTTCTATTATTGTCTATTTTCCTGCCTTTGTGTCCAAGCACAAACATGCTCTATTTGCCTTATTTACATTATTGGATTTTATCAAACCTTGCTGACATGTGGCAGCTGAGGTGCAGGAATATCAATCCACACTAAATCATTACTAAATTTAATTAAATTACTAAATCATTACTAAATTACTAAATCATTACTTCCATCCCTGTTTTCCTGAGTGGAAATCAACTATTTACCTGTCTTCTCACTGCAAAAATCCAAATTAAATATCTTGAGAGCTGATGTGTCCTGTCAGCAAACCAGCTGCCTGATCCTAAGTGATCCAGACAAATCTCTTCTTCATGGAAGTGGCAGCAGCCCTGACTTGGCACAGAGCTGCTGGAAAAACTTCCCAGCTCCTGCTTTGTTCTCTGGAGTAGAAACAATCCCATGATTAAGAGCCTTAGATGAGATGAGGGAAATAGGGCTCCATTTCTTGCCCAGTGTTTGTATCAGATTACTCTTAATTTTTGCTGACAGTATCTTGCAGCTTTTCCACGTTGTTGGGTTTTATGGGAGGATTGACTTCCTATCTTTTTTTTTTTTTTGGAACAAGGAGAGCTGGATCCCAGATTAATGTTGTTCCCTGATTTCCCTCTCTCTGCTGTGAGAAGCACTGCAAACATTCTGATAAAGTCAAAATTAAATCCTCTCTGTAGCCAAACAAACCAACCCAATCTGGCCCTGATGACATTGTGTGATAATTTTATTTTTCCATGGAGGTGGATCTGGCTTGGCTGGCACAGAGTGGTTTTATTGGCAGTGCCTCAATCCTGCTCAGGTGGCTTAAACCTGCACTTAAAATCCTTTCTGTTTTTTCATTTCATCCAGCATTTTTCTGGTTTTGAGAGTTTCCTACCAAAACCCTTCTACTGATGGAGTTAAAGTTGTTTATTACAATGTATTTAATGTTTTAAAAGACATGGAGGATGGATTGGATTTATTTTTGTGTCCTAACAGCAGGAGCCTGAATGCAGATGTCCTTCAGAAATGTAAAATATTTTGTTACAGAGCTGTGATTTCTTTTCTGTATCAGTGATGCAGCAGGGATTGACCTTTACCTAAACTTAAGCATATTTAAACTATTCTAGAAGAATATTTTAATGTTTTCTAACACAACTGGTGTCAGAAGTAGCAAAAGAGAGAAGGAAGGATTTTTAAGTAGGGAAAATCCAACCACGCTTGGATTCCATTGTTCTAAACCAGGTGTATTTGAATTTTTAACCTAAATGCCTTGCAAAACACAGGAAAAATCAGGTGTGAACAGCTGATTTTTAAATATAAAGCTACATGGCTATGTTCTGTTGAAATACAGGAAGATTCTAATGCATGGCTTGGCATTTTGGCACAACACCTCAGACTTGCACTTGAGCATCTGCTGCTGCCAGGGTGAGCTCTGAGAGCTCCTTCTGCTGGGGGCTGAGAGCCCTGGAGCAGGATTCCTCTGGAAAGCCGTGTTTGCACAGGGAATATTTCCCATTCCATGCTCCAGGTGACCTTGCAGAGCACAGGGGATGAGTTATGAAGGCAATTCCCAGCTCCCCAAATCCTTGGAGGGAGGGTTTGGAATCCTCCCCTTTGTTATTGTGTGATATCCACGTGCATGGAAGGGGAAAAACACATTCCAGAAAAAGGAAAAAATGACTGAAAATGTTTTGGAAGAGGCAGTGGGGAGTCAAAGTCATGCCCAGGAAATTATTTTTAACTTTGTGTTGAAATTTTGCTCTGGTGATCTGTTTATTGTGCTGTCAGTGCTTCTCCATATTTATTATCTCAGGTGTGGCAGAACTGAAATTTGGGTGATTTTTTTGTAACTCTTTGCATGTTTGAGTTTCCCAGGAGGTTCCACCTTGCTATGAGAAGACAAGATGGATCCAGAAGAGCAGGATTTACTTGGGGATTACAGATACAGGAATTATTCTTCAGCAATTGAGAAAGCTTTGAGGAACTTTGAATCATCCAGTGAATGGGCAGATCTGATCTCTTCCCTTGGCAAACTCAATAAGGTACAGTGTGAGGGGATTTTTTTCTCATTTATTTGTGATATTTGTATTGTTATGAACTTTTCTGTCACTTCCAGCACCTGGAAAAATTGAAAATTCACTCAAGAAAAATAATGGAAGGAGATAAGTCAGTATTTTTTATATAAATGTGAGAAATTCTGGTGAAACCAGTAGAGCTTTCCTGCAAATGGTATTTGCTGTCTTTATGCTGCTAAATTAATTTAATTTTTGCATCAAAGAAATCCTCACTCTAGAGCAGCTAAAAAGCTTTTCTACAAAATGGAAAGTGACAAGTTTTAGAATATTTTCTGAGTCAAAGCTTTTATTTAAAGGTCACATTTATTTGGCTGTGCCCTCCCCTTGGATTTGGGGAAATTTGGTGTCTTTTGTATGACCATGGAGAGAGACAAAAATACTGTTTTGGAACAGGAGTTCCACACTTCTCCCTTCAGTTTTTCATCATGATTCTGGATCTCATCAAGAGCCAGAGGCCTTCAAAATGTTTTTCTCAAAAGGGAAAATATGAAATAATTAGAGTGAGAGGTAGGCTTTGATCTTTTATCTTGACCTAGATGAACACTGAACTGCTGAGCACTTACCTGAGCCTCTTTTTCAGGTACAGAATTGCCAAAATCTGTGGCAGCAGGGCAGAAACCAAAGGAAAAGCTTCCAGCTGATCCAGCAGCCCATCTGCTGGGGGGTTTTATGGATTTAATCTTTTTAGGAGCTTAAGAATTGGTGGAGCAAATCATCCCCTGTCTGTCATCTGAAAATCAGGATGGATGTGGCAGGGGCAGGTGTTGCCAAAAGGAAAATAAGATGTCAGTAACCATTCCCTGAACTCCTGGGATTGCTTGGTCTCAAATATAAATATTATTGTTCAGTTTTTTCAGGGCTGGGGGAAGTGTTTCTGACAGAAAAACCTCCTTTTTCCTGCAGTCAGTGGTGGAGGTGGATGAGCAGGAAGGAGATCAGGGATAAAATTGTTTTTACAAACTACCTGTGGTTATATTAAAAATCCTGGGGGTCACTTGTGTGCAGGGATAACTGAGATTAATCACACAGGAAAATGCTGAGAAAGGGAAAGACAAAACACAAGAAACAAAGAAGTCCAGAAGTTTTTTTCCAGAGCAGTGTGAAATCTGTTCTTGCCTATACAGGTGTAATATTTTTTGAGACTTTTTCTCCTGCAGGCACTATTGAGACACAAACACTCTTATTTCCATAAAGCTCAGTGGCATCATCCTCCAGGTAATCCCAGGTCTAAAAAAAGCAAGACAGGCTCTTATTCCTTAAAAACTAGATTAAAAAATGGTGAAGAGGAACAACTCTGCTGCTTCTCTGTTGCTCCTTGATGATCTTAAAATCTCTTCCAACCACAGTGATTCTACTGAGGATAAACTGGGGGTTATTTTTGAGTTTCTCTGTTGCTTCTACAGCTCAAAATAATGTTTTCTTGTCGAACCAGGGAAGCAACATCAGAATGCTCAGATCTGTAGAGATTTTATTTTATCATTTAAGGGAGATGAGCTTTATGTGACTTGACACGACTTCAGCACAGACAGCTTCACCTTGAATTGCTCTTAGACAGGCAGAGGAACAAAGGGGTTTATTTTCTTGTTTTGTGACTCATCTCTTGCTTAAAGTAGGTCAGAGGAATGTTCTCCTAAGATTGTGTGTGTTCCTCGTGGGGTTTATGGGGAGCCTGAGGAGTTACTACAGTTTACCCATTTTTTTTTTGAGCTGTTTTTTGGGTTTCTGAGGTCAGGAGAGATGAATCTCCCCTTCAGAGTTAAAAAACTTCAGGTACCAGTTGTGAGCATGAGAGAATTTGCAGACTTTGCTCATTTATTTTACACCCCAGACTTATAAGGGAGAGATCTTGGGGGGTTATTTTGAGTAATGTGGATGGAATAGATCATTATGGGAAATGAGAAACAGTGGAAAGTAATATTTGAAATAAGAATATAAATGGGCAGATGCAAACAGGTGGATGAAACAGGCAGTAAATATTGATGTCAATGTTTTAAACAGGTTTCAGCTTCATTTTCAGTGAGAAATCCCTTTCATACTTTGATCTAAAAGTTGCTGGGGTGTAGAGATGTTGCCTTTTAAACTTAAAAATAGCTGGTGGTTGAGTATAGGTGGGTTTATCAATGAAACAGCTGCTTTAAACATTGTTTTTATTTCCAAAANAAACTGAGCAGTAGAAGATAACGGATTTTGGGTTTGTAAGGAAATAATGAAAGGAGTGGTTTTTAAAAAATCCCTNGTTTTTATTTCCAAAATACCTGTCACTGTTTTCAGAGTATACACAAATAGCAAATATATATAAAATGTTCAAGTGCAGGGAACTTCAGGCAATTAAGAGGATAAAAATATGATGAAGTTAGGAAAATCTAAATGCACAGTCTGCATTAGAGTTTTTTATCCAGATTATTGGCATGTGTTTTCCATGAATTTCAACTCTGGGCATAGGTAAATAGTACATAAGTGACACAATTGGCAAAATGAAGAACCGAGCAGCAGAAGATAACGGATTTTGGTTTTGTAAGAAAATAGTGAAAGGAGTGGTTTTAAAAAATCCCTGAAATTCGTGGTGTTGAGGCCATGCACAGAATTCCCAGAGCAGCTGTGGCTGCCCCTGGATCCCTGGAAGTGTCCAAGGACAGCTTGGATGGGCTGGGAGCAGCCTGGGACAGTGGGAGGTGTCCCTGCCATGGCAAAGGTTGGAACAAAATTATCTTTAAGATCCCTTCCAACCCAATCCATTCAGGAATTTTACTATTATTTACTCTAAAATCAAACTGCTTTTTATCCTTGGATATAACACAACTCTCTAAATCAAAATTTTAATCTTTACTCTGCAATTTCAAAGTGATTTTTAAAAAAAAATCGAACTGCCAACAGAAAATAAATCTGGGACTTTTTGGTTCTGAAGGCTTTTCTTGCCTCAGAAACTTGGAGGTGAACCTGATCTCACCCAAATCCTTGTTCTGTTTGGAGGGGAAAGGAAAACAAACCCCAAATGTCCTTGCAGCTGCACAATCATTGTCTGAACAGCAACACTCAGTGTCACAATCTGGCTGTTCTTGAGGGAGAGAAGAGGAGGATTCTTCTCAAAAGGGATTTAATGAGTGCAGCCATTAATTAACCACTTGCTTCATATGAAAACTCAGACATCCAGGGCTTTATACCAACTGCTGGCTCAGTTACACATTTATGCTGAAGACAAATCTTATTTCTACTTTTGAGAAGTTCCTTTATTTTTTCTCCAAACCCAATGGACAAATGTAATGTGCAGGATTTGGGATATTTTATCCCATTCCTTTTTAATACAACTCCAGCTCCTACTTTCCTTATAACCAATTTTAAAATTAATTCTCCTACTTTAATTCTGTTGATGGTATTTCTGTGGATGCTGGAGCTCTGTTAGGATTTGTTTTTTTTTACTTGGAAAATGAATCAGTGGAAAATAGAATCACAGGTTCTTCTTCTCCCCCTCTCCTCACAACCACTATAGTTTAAACAAGAATTATGATGTCTCCTATTTGAAGATAATCTTAGAAATTGATGCTGCCTTTTCCTGGAATTCTAGTGATTGAAATAAAAATATTTACTTGATTTGCATGGAGTTTTTATCATTTTTAACAGATTTCTAGTGCAGAAGGAATTAAACCAGGAACTGAGGAAATGCAAATATTCCTCTGTGTGTGTGGTTTAATTTTAAGGCACATGCAAAAAATAGCAAGTTTTCCTTTTGTAGACAATTCTGTATTTTTATAGCCCAATTTCACAGAAATTCTGAGCATCCTTGGGTGCTAGTGTTGGAAAAAAAGGTGTGGGGTGGGATCTCAAGTTTATTCACCTCTACCAGCCAGAGTTAAAATTCCAGCATTCCTGGATCCTGATTCTTTGTTCTTTTTTCTCTTGTGGAAGCTCAAGATATTTAAAAATCCAACTTCTCAACTTTGCCTGTCATCTTGAGGAGATTAATTAGCATTTAGAAATCTGTCTGTTATTACCTCACTCTTATTTCAGTGAACACTTTGAGATCCCTCTACTAATTAATGCCTTTCAAACCTTTTAAAATCCTTGGATCTGCAATTCTGGGGAAGCTGGGAAGAACCTGAACCTTCCAGCAAAGCAACAGCCAGGGCTTGCTGGGAGGGCTCTGGGAGCAACCACAGCCTTCTAAAATGTTGGAATGGGGTTGAAAATCCCTGGATGTGCTGGGAGATCAGGGACAGCTGGGAATTTTTAATAAGATGGGATATTGGGAAGGAATTCCTGGCTGGGAGGGTGGGGAGGCCCTGGCAGAGGGTGCACAGAGAAGCTGTGGATCCCTGGAAGTGTCCAGGGGTATTTTGGATGGGTTTGGAGCACCCTGGTGTTGGATCCCTGAATCCTGGGGTTTTTGAGCTTTCTGTGCTTTCTGGCACTGACCCCCTGNCAGTAGTTTCTGGTGGGACAGTTAGTGCCACACTGTGAGTCACAGGAGTTTGGTTATTGGGTCAAAAGTATAAATAATATAAATATTAGTTCTTTATTGGGATTGTTTAGCTTTAAGAGACCTTGTAACTAGCTAAATTTGCCTCCATTTTGCTCACTTTTAGCTGGTGGCTAGAAGTGTTGCAGAACTCTCTGTATTTTAAATAAGATTTAATAAACAACTGAGCCCAAACTTGAGAAAATTCGTCTCCTTCGTGTTTTTAATCCTGACTGTGAGTGAAGGCAGAAGAAAATGAAGACAAGCCACTAATTAAGTGGTGCAACAAACCCATTACACCCTGGGATGGTGGAATAGTGTCCCTGCCCATCCCTGGATGATCTTTAAATTCCCTTCAAACCATTCCATGATTGTAAATATTCACTTTATCTCTCCCTGATGTTTGGGGAAAGGAGTTCTTGTTTCATTCAGATCCTTAGGAAATGTTGGAGCCAAACCAGACATTTGCTGAGGTGCCATTATTTCTGTGGTGGAGCTGATTTTCTGTGTAATAAACAGTGAATGTTTCCATTTTCTTCCTGGTTGATATTTCAGTTCAAACTGTTGGAATATTAAGATGGTATTTGTTCAGTCTGAACACTGAGAGGGAAAATATTTACCACTGGCCTGATTTTTTTTTTGTAATTAACTCCTTCTATAGCTATAAATATACAGAGAGGGTGTGGGCAAATACATGCCAAGCAATATAAATAGAAAGTTTCAAAGTCCAGCTTTCCAGAAATCTTCAAAGTTCTTACAACTCTTAAGGATTTTAATGTTGGAATAATATTCCTGATGTAACAGATGGGGAAATGTCTCAAATAGAAAAGGTATAAAAAAGGTAACTCCACAAATATGTGAAATAATGTTTTATTTTTAGATTCTGGGTTTTTATCATCCACTAAATGCAGCTCTGCCCATGCTGGGGGAGGGAAGGAAGGAAATGAAGTGGCTCTAAGTGACATCTGTGTGCCAGGATGGGGTGACATTTCTGTTTGCTGTTGTTATAAACTCTCAACCTTTTTTTCTTCTCAAGTAAATTTCCTGCCAGTTGTTCTTCCTAAAAGGTGTGGATTTTATCTCCTCCCCTTCCTGCTGAGGGGTGCTCAGGGTTAAATCACCTGGTTTAGGTTTATTCCAGGAAAGGTTATTCCACTTCCTGCTGCTCTTCCAAGCGAAATAGAAGAACCTCAGGTTGAAAATAATTCCATAGGATAAGACCATGATTTAATTTTGGGAAAAGACAAGAATTTGCCTGATCCTGAAAATATCCCAAATGTCCACGTGCTCTGGAACATCTGTTTGTGTTTGCACATTGAGCAAAGCCTGAAGTGCCCTTGACTTGCAAATTTTCTTATTTATTAAAACTTATTTATTTCCCTGCTGAAATGCTCTGGTGGCTCAAGGGAAGGAGTTCCCTTTCCCAGGAAGGGAGGCACAATTTTTCCTAAAACCTGGCCCAGCAGCAAATCTTATTTAAATATTTCCTGCCCTAAACATCTTTTAGTTGTTACATGAATGCAGTGAGTTATTGAACTCAGTGAATGTAGCCACAGAGAATTCCAGATCAGAGGGGTTTGTCCCATTTAATCATCTCTGCTTTGGTTGGAAGGTTTGGTTTGGAAAGTCCACAGGTTTTCCAGGGAAGCTGTGGACTCCTCATCCCTGGAAGTGTCCAAGGCCAGGTTGGGCAGCCTGGGACAGTGGAAGGTGCTGGAACAAGATGATCTTTAAGGTCTCTTCCAACCCATTCCATGATTCCATACATGAAGTGAGAATTTATGAGGAAAGAGAAATCTTTATTTCTTTCTTTATTCCCTAAAAGCTGAGATGCTCTTCCTGTCACTTCCCTTTTTTCCTTGGAGATGGGATAAGTCCCAATCCTGTTCTTTGATTTCCTTTTCCTTCCTCTAAGCAGACTCAGAGCAGGCTTTTCTAAATTTTTCAAGCAAAAACTCAACTGCAGAGTTCTGCTGTAACAAAATGCAGTCAGGAGTTAAAACTCTTCTCAACATTCTCCTCAACCTTTAATAATCAACTATTAGATATTTTATAGTTCACATTATAATTATTTCTTCTCTCCTTTCTCCCTCAGGCTCTGCAGAGTAACCTGAAATACTCCCTGCTGCCCAGAAGATTGATCATCAGTAAAAGATTATCCCAGTGCTTGCACCCAGCCCTGCCCAGTGGGGTGCACTTAAAGGCTTTAGAAACCTATGAAATCATCTTTAAAATCATTGGCACAAAATGGCTTGCCAAGGATTTATTCTTGTACAGGTAATTTGAATATTTTTCTAAGGCACAAAACGGCTCACCAAGGATTTATTTTTGTACAGATAATTTGATTTTTTTTTCTAAGGCATAACCATCCCAATCTATTTTAATTAACTCTTATTTTGTCTTTCTTTTGGATTCAAAGCTCTGGTTTGTTCCCTCTGCTGGCAAATGCAGCAATGTCAGTGAGACCTGTTCTCCTTGGCCTCTATGAGAAATATTTTCTCCCTCTCCAAAAATCCCTCCTGCCTGGTCTCCAGGCCTTTGTAATTGGGCTGCTGCCTGGCTTGGAAGAAGGATCAGAAATTTATGACAGGTAATATTAATTATTCTGTATTCATTGAAGCCATATCCAGGATTTTGATTTTCTAGGGAATTCTTGGGGAAATTTTTGTCAGATTTCTATAGATAAAAGAGCTTCTAGGGGTGGATGAATGGTGGGAGCTGGAAAGATGTTGAAGTACAAAAAACCCTTCCCTTCTATTTTCATCCCAGGAGGAGAAGTGAAGAGGGAAAGGAGGGTTTAAAAAAGAAAAGAGGAAAATGAGGGTTTAAAAAAGAGGAAAAGGAGAGTTAAAAAAACAGAAGAGGAAAAGGAGGGTTAAAAACAGAAATGCTGAGAGAAAAGAATAAAAGATTTCTTAAAGCTCCTCTGACTCCTAAATAATTCACCTGACTCCCCAAACCACTGCTCTGGAGATAAATTCTATTTGAATTCTGTAACATGAGAGAGCAGCTGAATGATTTCCAGTATTTCTGTATAATCTTACAAAAATATGGAGCAGGGAGTTAATGGGAATTGCAGATGAACTTTCAAGATCTGACCTCTGGTTTTGCACCTTTTTTCCCTATTTTTGATGGCATCATTTTCCTCTTTACCTTGAACAAACAGGATCTGACAGGAACTGACATATATTTCATCAATCCTGGGAAATATTTGTTAAAATTAATTTAATGGGGTTTTTTTTGTGAAATACCAATTTACATGAGGGAGTTTTTCTTTTGCAATGATTCTGTGTTAAGAATATTTTGTCAGAAGATGTGTTAGGTTAATTTTCAATTCTTTTTCATGAGAGGCTCTCCACTGAGTGTTTTCAGAACTTTCAATATTAAGGACTAAAATTAATCCATCTCCTGCTGTTCCTGAAAGGGAACAAAGTGCTGAGGTTGTGCTTCAGCCTAGACACCATTTCCAGCTCCAAATTTCCCTGATTTTGTGCACTCACACAGAAAATGGAAGAGGAAAACTGCTTTGAGGGAGTTTTTTATAAAGAAATGGAAATAACATCACACTGGGAGGGTGTTTCCTCTTCTGAGCTGGGCTTTTTCCTCTTTTCTCAACCTTGCATTCCTCACATGAGGTTTTAATTCCTCCTTTATGGTAAAATACCAAAGTATTCCAGAGCAGGGAATGTGCTCCAGGCACAGGATTTTCAATGGGATGGTCTGGAATTCATTTCAGGATGTCCCTGTGTGCAATTTGTTGTTTTATCTCATGGAATCCTGGAATGGTTTGGGTTGGAAGGGACCTTAAAGCTCATCCAGAGCCACCCCTGCCATGGCAGGGACACCTTCCACTGTCCCAGGCTGCTCCAGCCCCAGTGTCCAACCTGTCCTGGGACACTTCCAGGGATCCAGGGGACTTCACATCTCTTGGTTTTTTTCATCCAGTGCCTTAAAAATTAACCCTGTTGGTTTGAAATAGGAATTTTTAGGATAACCTCCAGCTCTCAGACTGATAAAGTTGACTTTCAGACTTTAGCATCTGCTTAAATGACTCCCAGTTTAGCTTTTCACACCTCTGACAATAAACATTCTGCAATCAGAGGTGCTGCAGTTGTTTGGTCAGAGCTAAGTATTTGCAGATATTTCCTGGAGAATTTTCCAGTGTGTGAACAGAGACTTTGTTTTAATGACAAAGAATGGAGTGGGTTTGATTATTTTTGCACAGTGAGATTCATCCATCACCACCTGGGGTAGGGGAAAGATCCCTGCCCATGGCAGGGGATGGAATGAGATGATTTTTGGGTCCCTTCCAACCCAAACCACCCCGAGATGCTGTGATAAAAGGAAACATTGATAACACAAAGCAGCAAAACATCAAATAAATTATGTTAACTCTCTATAATTCCATTTCTGTGGTATAAAATCAGCTAACAAAGGGGTTTTTTTCTCTCTGTGTGTACAGAACAGATGCTCTGCTGGTGAAGCTGTCCCTGCTGATGGGCCAGGAGGTTTTTTATGGAGCTCTGTGGGGCAGTGTCCTGGGCAGCCCCTCCATCAGGCTCCCTGCTTCCCTCTTCGTTGTCAGCCACATCAACAGGGAACTCTCTGGCAAACAGCAGAAATTCATGCTTGGCACTGATTATAAACTCACAGTAAGTTCATTTTACACCCCATAATTCCAGCTTTCTCTGGATTAAATTAGGATGCCATGCAATTAAAAATATTCTGAGAAGAGAGACTGAAAGGTGCATGCTCTGAAATTGCTTCATCCAGATAATTTGAATTTAAGAATTTAAGCTTCATCCAGCTTTTTTCTGGTTTCAGTGTTTAATGTGCAGTTCCCAAAGGGTTTGCTGTTCTGAAATTTTATGTCTTTTTATTTTAACAGTAAAATGGAAATCTTCTGTAGGGAGTAATTTGTGTTGAGTGATGGAATGAGTGTAAGGCTAATTAGAGTAATATCTGCATTTTGGGAGGTTTTATATCTTGTGGCTCTGGGACATTCTGTACTGTTACAATCCCAATATTAAAACAAAAGTTTGTTCTAGCTCAGTTTGGGTGCAGAAGTTAAATTGTAATTATCCTCCTGTTTAAACAAAATACTGTTCATAGGTAGCCAGATTTTCTTCCTTTCCTTCCTGTGATTATTTGATAGTAAAATCCAATAAAATGTTGGGTTTTCCTTTTCCAGATAAAGTCTTTGTGTGTGTCAGTGCTGGATTCCAATGTCCTTGTGCAGAGGAACACTCTGGAAGCAATCCTCTTCTTTTTCCCATTTTATACAGCTTTGGTAAGGGGATTATTATGGGATTGTCCCATGGGAGGTGTGTTCTGTGCAAGCAGCCCAGCTCCCACCTCTGTTATTGCCAAATGGCTGAATTTTGAACCTTCAAAATCCAGGAATTTGGGCTTTCTTGTGCCCCATCAATTTGAGGAGTGGAGGAGACTCTGCTGCTTCTCAGAGTCTTTACAGCTTCCAAGGCTGAAGAAATGATTTCACAGGGGCTTTTGGGGGATATTTAGGATGTGCTTGAAGTATTCAGACCTGAGCAGCTCATGTGGAAAAAATATGGAGTTTATTCAAGTAGGATTTTAGAATTTAGAATTGTCCACATGAAGTTATTTCTGGTAAAGAGCAGGGGAGAAAATCTTATTTAAAATAAAAATTGTTCCCATTGTTTCCTCACCTCCCTGTAGGACAGGCAGTGTTTAGGATGGAGGAAGGATTTTTAAGTCTTAAGGAGAGGAGAAGCTTTGGGCTGAGCTCAGTGTGGCCTTGCAGGGCCTGAAGGAGCTGCAGGAAACATGGAGAGAGACAATTCCCAAGGGATGGAGGGACAGCACACAGGAATGGCTTCAAACTAAAAGATTGTAGGGTTAGGTGGGATATTGGGGAAAAATTTCATCCTTGTGAAGGTGGGGAGAGGCTGGGCTGGAATTCCCAGAGCAGCTGTGGCTGCCCCTGGATCCCTGGCAGTGCCCAGTTCCAGGTTGGACATTGGGGCTGGATCAGCCTGGGACAGTGAGAGGTGTCCCTTGGCAGGGAGTGGAATTGGATCTTTAAGATCCCTCCTATCCCAGCCCATCCTGTTCCTCCATGATCCCACTTTTCTCACATCCCTTGAGATTGTGTCACATTTCTTGATATTTTTAGCATACAAACCATTTTTCTGTTGATGCTTTGTTACCTTTTTCCCAAAACGTGAATATTCCCAGTTCAAAAACCCAACCCATCACCAATTTGACTCCTTTCAGTGCTCACCAACAGCTGAAAAATCTTTATTTTCCACCCTAGGACTGCAAGGAAAGCACCATCCTCCTAAGAAGGGCTGATCTGGTTTATATCCTGTCAGCAGCCACTCAGACACTGCTGAGGAGAGACATGTCCCTCAACAGGAGATTGTATGCATGGCTGCTAGGTACTGTGCAAAATCCAGGGATTTTTCAATGCTCTGGATACTTGAGAGCCAAAAAAAAAAAAAATCAGTGTTTAAAATTGAAATACACTTCTTTAGCTGTTAATGAATGATGATGATAAAGTAAAGTGGTGTTTATTTGGCATTTATTAAGTGCCTTAATACAATTAAATATTTGACAAACAGGGTTTCTCTTAGAGGTGGATTTATTTCTGTCTGAATCCCAGGGTATCTGATCAGTTCTGGTTCCACCCACAGCTTGTTTTGAAGTGGTTCAGTGGACTAAAAGTTATATTTAGTTATATTTTATTAAAAACCTAATTTTTCTGGAAGAAATAGTGATTCTCACTGTATTTGGCCTTGGTTTGGATTTATGTGCTGTGCTGAACATCTGGATGCCCTCAAACTGGGACCTGTGGGCTGTTGAAATGCAAAAGATGAAAAATGCAGTGTAAATTCAATATAAACCCCTCAGTGCTCTGTGCTGCTCTCTGAGCTCCTCCTGCCTCTGTTTTCTTGTAGGCTCTGATATTAAAGGTGACACTTTTGCCCCAGACTCCACCACTTCTGAAGACCATGCTGTTTATTTCTTTGGAAAATACTCTAAAGATCTTTTGGTTGAGGTTGGTGTTCATTTTATACAGATATGTTCCAGATAAATTCATGATCCTTTAAATTTTAGCTCCAACTGTGTGCAGAATTATTCCCAGTTATTGGTTTGTCCTTCCCTCTCTGTTCCTGTGGTTCCATTTCCATCTCTCTCAAAGCCTCTGTGCTGTATTTATCCCAATATTGGATTGCTTATGGAATCTAAGGAAACCAAAGGGAAGCATCTTGGCTGAACTACCTGAATTATTTAAAAATGTTTCTCTGGATAAGATCAGACCTTGAGTAGAGATGATGGGAAGATGGAATTGATTTGTTTACCCTGGATGGAAAATTGGAGTTCATTTGAAGTCAATCCCAAACAAAATCAAATTTAGAAACACTTCAGCTCTTCATAAGATGACAGTCTGTTTCTGATGGATAACATTGTGATATTTTCCTTTCCCTAGAGCTTGATTGTGATTCTGCATCAGAAATTCCCTGAGTCTGACCCAGAGGAACAACACCAGGCTTATCTCAAACCCTTCAGGATCCTCATCAGCCTCCTGGACAAACCTGAAATAGGTAAAGTGCTTGTCCCAAATCTGAGTAGGACTTAACAAAACCCTGCACAATCCTAATCCTGACTCTTGTGTGGGAGTGTGCAGGAGGCTGTTCCTTGCCTTGGCTCTGCTCTGGGACAAATTCCCTCTCCAGGTTCTCTCTGGCTGCCCCACAGAGCCCTGCAGAGCATGGATGGATCCCAGGGAGGGAAATGCAAATCTGTGCCCTGCTGTAGGGTCAGCACAGCCCAGGCTGGGGGTTGTGCCAGCCTCAAACCCTACAGGCTGAGGACAGAGTGTCCTGAGAGCTGCTCAAGCACCTGGGGGTGCTGGTGCCAGGGGCTGGACACGAGCCCAGGGGTGCCCAGGTGGGCAAGAGGCCACTGGCAGCTGGGCTGGATGAGGAATTGTGTGTCCAGCAGGAGCAGGGCAGGGATTGTCCCTCTGTGCTGGCACTGAGAGACCCTCGAGGGCTGTGTCCAGTTGTGGCTCCTGCAGGAGAGACCTGGAGGGGCTGGAGGTGTCCAGGGCAGGGAACGGAGCTGGGGAAGGGGCTGGAGCCCCAGGAGGGGCTGAGGGAGCTGGAAAGGGGCTGAGCCTGGAGAAAAGGAGGCTCAGGGGGGACCTTGTGGCTCTGCACAAGTCCCTGCCAGGAGGGGCAGGGAAAGGAGGAGAGGAAATGGCCTCAAATTGCACCAGGGCAGGCTCAGCTTGGAGATTGGGAAAGAAAATTTCCCTGGCAGAGTGGTCAGGCCTTGGGATGAGCTGCCCAGGGAGGTTTGCAGTCACTGTCTGTGGCAGTGTTCAGGAGCAGTCTGGATGTGGCCCTTGGGGACAGGGTTTGGGCTGATGCTGGTGGCACTGGGGTGGCACTGGGGGATCTCTTCCCACCCTGATAATTCTGGGATTCTGTGCCTGAACTGGCATCTGGGGGACACTTAAAAAGAAGCACTTCCATCCTTGTCTCAGTATTGAGCTCAGTTTGTTCCTTGGAGTTTTTCTGCTCCTCCCTCTCCCTGTCTGTCCTGCTGTGTCCATGCAGCACCACAAGGATGAGGCTCTGCCTGTCCTTATTTCAAGAGCAAATTCACCTTTCTGCACTAAAGAATTAAACCAAAGTGACTTGACAAGTTTTCTAAAATATTGTGGGTGGGGAGTGATGCTGCCCAAGAGGTTGTTTTTGTTATAAATGTATTGATTAATCTAATTTAGAAAGTAAATGAGAGACATTGCCCTATTGGATGTGTTGCTTGGCTGCCTGACAATCTGCATTAATCCAAAGTACAAATGAAGGGATAATAAATCCCTTTTAAATCAGGGATATTTAGCTCAACTGCATTATCCAGTTTAATCTTTCCAGTCAGCAATAAAGTTTGACTCCTTGAGCCTTAAGCCATTAAGACTTTCACTCCCTTTAGAAATGGATTTAAAATGCAACAGTTATTTAAAGGTATCAAATCAAATATAACAAACTTTAACCTTATCTTAGGTTAAATTATTAAGTTAATAATTATTAATAATAATTGTTAACTTAATAATTATTATATGCTATTCTTAGTCACTTAACCTTTTATATTTTCATTTTTAAAAGCACTCATTGCAATGCTTTATACACTACTTTTTTTTAAATTATTTCAAGTTTAGGGCACTGAAATTATTATTTCTTCCCCTCCTCTGTAGACAGCTCCTGGATTCTTTTCTCCCTTTCCTTGCAGGGCCACAGGTTGTTGGGGATCTGTTCCTGGAAGTTCTTAGAGCTTTTTATTCCTACTGCAAAGACAGCCTGGGTTCTGATCTCAAACTCAGCTACAATCAAAGTGGCAACACCCTGGCAAGGTATGACAAATTTCCAGCTCTGAGCTGAACCTGGATCATTTTTTTTTTAAGCTAAATGGTTAAAATGAAGGAGTTTAATGCAGTTTTGGGTTGTAACAAAGTGACTTTCTGGACAGAGGATGAAATTTTTCTCTGGCTTCCCCTTTCCCCACACACAGTGGATTTCTCTTGGATTAGCAGAGAAGAAATGAAGTTTGCTGCATGTGATGGGTGTTGAGTAACCACAGTGACACCAGGCTGCTGACAGAGCTCAGCCTTGTGATTTTCATCATCTGAAAGATGCTCCAGCTATTCCAGAATGATTTAGTCTTTGATTTTAAAAAAATCAACATTTTTTAGCATGTAGAGAAAGGGGGAATTTTAGACTCCATCAGCTCATGTGATATGAATCCTCACTGACATCTGCCTTTCTTTTCATTTTCTTTCCCTTCCAGTGCAATCAAAGAGAACAAAAGTGCTTCAGAAATTGTCAAAACAGTGAATTTGTTGATCACATCCTTAAGCACTGATTTCCTCTGGGATTACCTGACCAAATGCTTTGAAGATTGTTTCAGGTGTTTATGTTGTGCTCTCAAAAATGCCACTTCAGAGCTGTGTGTTCAGGATAATAATATTTACTGAAGCTTTTAAGGGACATCACACATGGTAGAACCAGCCAGATCTGTAAGTTGGGTCCACAAATAATTCAGGAATGCAACCAGGTAAACAATTAGATGGAAATTTCAACCTAGAAACAAAAGCAATTCCTGTCAAAACAACAGAAGAAGGAAAAAGAGTTGGGAGGGGAGCTGGAGAGGTCTTTATAGAAGAAAAATAAAGATAGTAAATGGGCTTTAAGGTTTCTTCCAACCCTCTGATTCTATAATACCTCTCTTTTTATCATTTTCTAACTCTAAGAGAGAAGATTCTGCAATCTGAAAATTAGCAGCTCTTCATCACACCACACAGAGTTGAAGTTGTTTTGACAGAATATTTTCTCCTGCTCTGTTAGAAGCCCTTTGCCTCAGAGCTGTTTCAGTATTTTGTGCTGATTTTAATGAAGCTTTTTGCTTGTAACCAGAATTTTGCCATGTGAAAAAACTTACATAAGAATGTTTCTTTCACTCCAGAAACAAATCCACGGGGATGAGGTATCCTCTGGAAAGTGTGAGCACTCCTCCTACCATTTCAGAGCTCTGCACCCTGCTGGTGTTCCTGCTGGATGTGATTCCTTTGGTAAGGCTGGATTGTCAATCACTGATCAGTGATGGATGGGATGGGATAACTCCTTTAAACATTCCTTATTTATTTCAGGAGCTCTACTCAGAAGTGCAGACTCAGTACCTGCCCCAGATGCTCAGTTACATGGTGCAGTCTCTTCTGGAAAACATGGAAGTGTTGGGACTGCCAGAACTCACTCATGCCTTAAAAACCTGTTTTAAGGTGCTCAGCAAGGTGCAAATGCCCCCTTCCTACCTGGACATGGAGACAGGGAGTGGCAATGGGGTAGGTGATTTTCAACTCCTCAGAGATGGGTAAAACCCTTTAAAACTCTTGGTTTAAATAATTTTGAGACAGAATTTAAAATGCTAATTCTCCTTCAGCCTAGATGACAGTTTGAACCTGAAAGGAGTTGCAGGAAACATGGAGAGAGACAATTCCCAAGGGATGGAGGGACAGGACACAGGAATGGCTTCAAACTGAAAGATTGTAGGGTTAGATGGGATATTGGGAAGGAATTCTTACCTGTGAGGGTGGGGAGGGGCTGGGATGGAATTCCCAGAGCAGCTGTGGCTGCCCCTGGATCCCTGGCAGTGCCCAAGGCCAGGTTGGACATTGGGGTTGGAGCAGCCTGGGACAGTGGAAGGTGTCCCTGCCATGGCAGGGGTGGCACTGGATCATTTCTAAGATCCCTTCCAACCCAAACCTAAAATTCAATGAAATTTTTAAGTACAACAATAAAGATTTTTTGAAACTTCCCTTCTTTGGCTTCTTCCAGAGCACTCTAATCCCTTGTTACTCTCACTGTGTGCTCAGTTCTGGTCTGTTTGAATTATTTGTGGCACTGAAGGGGTTTAGTCTTCTCTGCCCCTGAGAAGGATGGGATCTAAATGGTTTTGGAAGCAGAATGCAGTAGCTAAAAACTGGAGTTGCCAAATGCAGCCCAGCTTCACAGCTGGTTAGGTCTGCAGGGCTTTCAATTCATATTTCAGTGGAACACAATGGGGCATTGTTGGTGTGCAAAGGACCATGCTGAGGAATGAGGAATAAATGGGATAAAGCAACCCCACAAGCACAGCCTGCCAAAATGTGCCAGCAGAACAAATACCTGCATTTGAGCAGAAATAATGCAACAGATGGAGCACTGCTCTGGGGGGAAATTGGTTTTAAGGGAATGCATCCCTCTGTTTGGTGAGTCAGTGTGTGAGGTTTATCCAGATTTTTGTAGGGTTTTAAAAGGAAATGAATGGAGCTGTTTATAAACAACTGTGATCCTGGAACTGGAAATCATAAACAGGAATTTTTCCTTTTTCTGTCATTGCTGTTCTCCAAGTTAAACCTCTGTTGGCAGTGCCACATTAACCACATCCCTATTGCTGTTGCAGAGCCCAGTGCCAAAGGAAGATGTGGACATAACCCTGGAGACCAAATCTGTGCTGCAGGACGAGGAGGAGGCTCCATTCCCTCCCCTCAAGTCAGAGGACAGTGGCATTGGCCTGAGTGCCTCCTCCCCAGAGCTGTCCCAGCACCTGGGGGTGCCCACAGTGACCCTGGAGAGAGATGATGTCTGGAAAAAAGGAGGCAGCATCCAGAAAACTCTCTATTGCATCCAGGAGCTGGTTGCCAAGTTTTCCAGCAAATACATTTTCGGGGTGCAGCTCCAAGAAATGAGTCCTGAAGGAATTGCAGCAATAAATCTGAGTGGGAAGGAGAAAAAGGAGAATGGCTACAGGTTACCTGAGAGTGGCAACAAGAAAAAGAGTCCCTGGGATGCCAAGCAAATCACGGTGCCTCAGGTCAAGCAAATGCTCTCAGAGCTGTTCTCAGCCCGGGGCTCACCCTTCAGGAGCAAGAATTCCTCTCCTCTCCTCTCTGAACACAGCTCTGGTCACAAAAAGGAGAAGGAGGAGGAGGAGTGGGACTTGGAGCTGGTGTTGGGACCCCTCAGAGGTGACTGCAAGGAAGCTTTCTCTGCAGCCTGTCACCTGCTGCTGGATTGTACCACATTCCCAGTGTACCTGTCCGAGGAGGAGATGGAACAGTTGTACCTCTCTCTGTTTCAGGGGCCAGGTAAGAAAAGCTTCCTTTCCTGAGCATTTTTAGGATGCAGTGAGAGCTTGGCTATTTTCAAGAGCAGAGCCAGTAAAAACCCTTGGACAGGGCTGAAGGTAAATTGTGAATTAAAGCCTCACCCACCTCAGCATCTAGGGTGTGTCTGGCAGCTGAGTTTTGCCAAGATTTTTAAATTCTAATATTTTTTTTAAAAATTCCACTAGAAAATTTGGAGCTGAAGGGATACAAAGACTTCCTGGCCTGTCCAGCCTTGCATGGGTGAGGATTTTCAGGATATCCATCCCTACTGTCCATGGGTTGTGTCCCTGAAAAAAGATGTTTTAGAGGAAGATGGATGTAGGTGGAAAATTTGAGCTCTAAACCATAACAGAGGCAAAATCATCTCTTATCCCAAACCCTCAGGATTCAAAGGAGTTCTGTGTAACAAATATGAATAATTTTTTATAACTGGAAGGCCCATTTTTTTCTTGGATTTCCAGTTGATTCCTTAACTTTAGCAGGAGCTGTTATTGGCCTGAAGGTTAACTCACGAATAGATTTGTGGGGAATGGAGAGGTGGGAAACTGGAAAATTGGGTTCTGATCCTCACCTCACTCCATATTCCTGCTGTCTGATGATATTCCCATCATCTCCATGGCTGAGCATGGCATGGACATGGAATACTTCCATTGTTCCCTCAGGAAAAGATGGCTTGGATTGCTGTCAGCCACTTCAGTTATAAATTTATCAATCCTGAAATGGATTTATAAATCCTGAAAAGGGCCTCAGTGCTACTGGAAGAGCATCCATGGATCCTGAGCCCTCTGGAGTTTGTGACAATGGCAACTGGAAAACAGAACAGCAGCTCTAAATAATAGCTGGGAATAAACATCAAGGGGGAAGCAGAAATCCTGTAGGTATTGGGGTCCTACAGGATCATCCTACAAGAGCTTTCTGCTGGAATAAGTAGGGGAAACATGGAGAGGCTGTGGCTGCCTCATCCCTGGAAATGTTCCAGGCCAGATTTTGAGCACTCTGGGATAGTGGAAGGTGTCCCTGCCATCCTCAAGGTCCCTTCTAACCCAAACCTTCTGTGATTCCATGAACTATTGCTGATGGCATCTGAGCAGTCATTTTGGTCCTGTGACCTTGCTTCAAGGATTTTTGGGAGTATGACCCCAACCTTGAGGTTGTTTCAAACCCTTTCTGTCCCTTCCCAACCCTGAGGTTGTTTCAAACCCTTTCTGTCCCTTCCCAACCCTGAGGCTGTTTCAAACCCTTTCTGTCCCTTTCCAGCCCTGAGGTTGTTTCAAACCCTTTCTATCCCTTCCCAACCCTGAAGCTGTTCCAAACCCTTTCTATCTCTTCCCAACCCTCAGGGTGTTTCAAACCCTTTCTGTCCCTTCCCTTGTGAGCAGGAGGTGATCCCAGCTTGCCTCTGTGGCTGAGGTCCCTGATGACAATCTGCTGCTGTGTCAATGACTGCTACGTGCAGAACGTGTCCATCTTCACCCTCCTGGAGGTCATCAACCACTCCCAGTCCCTGGCACTGGTGATTGAGGACAGGATGAAGAGGTACAAAGTGTCTGGCCACAACCCTTTCCTTGGCAAGCTGCAGATGGTCACCCTTCCTCCCATTGCTCCTGCAGTCCTGAAGATGATCTCAGAGAAGACAGATTTCTACCAGGTGTCCATTTTCTTTTCCTTTTTTACTGCCCAGCTACACTGACCCTCTAAGTCATAGAATCCTGGGATTCTGGGGCAATTTGGGAATGCCTTATGGTAACAGGAATCCAGGAAAGAAATAGTTCTTCTTATTAATAGAATTATTAATATAATTATATTTACTTGCTTGCTCTTTTTCCCTAGAGAGTTGCCTGTGTGCTCTGGAACCAGCTGAACAAGGAGACTCGAGAGCACCACATTGCCTGTGTGGAATTGTTCTACAGACTTCACTGCCTGGCTCCCTCAGCAAATATCTGTGAGGACATCATCTGCCAGGCCCTTCTGGATCGAGATAAAGTAAGTCCTGCATGTACTGGAGCCCCTCCAGCACTGTGGAATTGTTCCAGTGCTTCCCAAATTCCCTGCTGTTCCCTTCTCCATGTCTTCACTCCCGTGGTTGCTGTGTTCTCCAAGAGTCTGACAGGCTCTGCCCATGCTTTTATGATTCCCTGGGATTTGTTCAGCATGGGATTAGTGCTGGATTTAATCCCTGGATACAAAATCTGTCACTAGATATTAGCTGGAGGTTTTAGTTCAAGCCCAAATCCTGTAGTTTTTGTCAGTATTTCCCACTGCCCCAGCTCCACCAGTATCTGTAAAATCACTTTATTTTAGCTTGATTTTCTAGTATTTGGTCTCACAATGAGCTGTATCTTAAGTGAGCCAGTTATTAATGATTTTCCTTCTCTCATATAATGACAGTTGAGTTATTTAACAGCTGACAGTACATTTTGCACAATAAAAATGTAACCAGTCTTTGCTACTGTTTTCCTGCCCTGGCAATTTTGCAACATAAGTTTGCAAACCTTTTTAAAGCTTTCCACCAATAACCACTGGATACCAGTGTGTTCCCATTTTCATCCAGCTTGGAAACCTCCCCAAATCTCCCTTTTTTCCTTGCCAAGGGGACAAGGCTAGAAGCTCTGTTCAGATTCTCTGTCATGTGGCACCTGACCAGAGAGATCCAAGGCAGCAGAGTGACTTCCCACAATCGCTCCTTTGACAGGTATTTCCACTTCCATTTGCATTTTTATATTGAATTATATAATGTTTTATTCTCTTTTCTGAGGGGGGAAGGAATTCTCTGTAGGGAGAGTAAAAAAATGAACAAAAGGAACGTTTTTCACTTCCTTGGAGTTTATCTTTGCAGGGCACTCTGTGCATGCTGTGGGGTTTTTTTGGGTGAAGGAAGTTGCTGTAAAAATAGAAAGAGTTCATAAAGGAGGACTAGCTTTTCTGGAGAGCAGATATTTTTTTATCTTGGAGTGAATTAAATTTGCTTTCCAAAGAAAACAACACCAGTTCCTTGTAAAAATAAAAATATTTGTTTAATTTTACTTCCTATGGGAAAAAATGAGATAAAAGCAAATAAATATGGGAAAGAACTTTAAAAGTGCGAGGATTTGTGTGGCCTTGCTTGTACAATTCCTGCACTCAGTCCAGGAAAAGCTGCTTGGCCAAAGCTGTTGGGAGCAGACCTGAGCCACTGGCTGGTGCTTCCTTGAGCACACTCTGGATGTGTTCCCTGCCAGGATTTTATTGCTTGATTTAACTTTATTTTAGGGATTTCAGCTGTCCTTGGTGCTGCCTTGGAGTGGCTCCCTAGAACAGAGGCTAGACAAGATTAGGAGAATAAAGTGGGTATTTATTAAAGGCCTTCAGTAGATCAACCTTGGGCAGTCAGAAGCTCCCAGAGGCTACACCCAGGATGGATGATGATCATGAGTTTTTAACATAATTAAAAGTTTGGTTCATTTACATATCAGGGGTTAATCCTCCAATTACTGCTTCAGGTGATGAAGTCATTTACCCCCAGTTTGCTGCCCCCTAACTCACTTCTGTTTATACTTTTTGG
>VZTT01061272.1:8796-23788 GCA_013400855.1 Buphagus erythrorhynchus
CTGGTGAGACCAAGAAGATTCACTTTGTACTCATTAAAGGGTGAGTTCAAATGTTTTGCTCTTGTTGGTTTGTAGGAAGCTCCTTCTGATCTAACTGTAAAGCCTAAAAATGAAAGTAATATTTCTAGACTTACTTTAATGCTTGGCCTTCACAGACTGGAAGCAGGAGTACAAGGAAATTTTGAGTATGAACACATTTATTTTCTAGGACTCATGTACACATAGTTGTGCTGCAGCCAGAAATGCCATTATATACACTCAGTGGATAAAACTCTATTAGTAGAATCTACTTATTAATATTTAGGTGTGGAATTTGCCNTAAGAGCCTATTAACAGAAGTCTGTTGGTCTTTTAAGCGTATAAATCCACTGAAATTTAGCTAGATTTTCAAACTAGGGACTGTTTCATCCCATGTCTGGATATAATGTATTTCAAAAGAATTGCCCATTACTGCTACAGCGCTCAACTTTGTGTTTGGCCAAATCTATCAAAAGATCCTTTAGCCTTGCTTTGGCTTTGTTTAGTAAAGTCTTCCAGAAAATGAAAGCAAATTCATTAAGCAATCTGATGTGCATCTCAGACCAGTATCATGATGGATTATGCATTTCCTGGAGCCACAGTATGTGAATTCTCCTGGTGATTTTGTTTGCATTGACTGTGGAAGCCTGAACTTCTACAACTGACTGAAGGCTGAAGAAATGGGAAGCACCCAGGTGTATCTTCTGTGCACTGGGAGATGGGAAATCTGCATGGCAAATTATTTTTTTTATATCTAGTTTCTGACATTAAATGTAATTTAACAGAACATTCAGTGCTCATCAACTGACTTTAGATATCACTGAACTTACCATAGGACAACCAAAAGTGGACATCACAGAGTGCTCTGTAGAATTATTTGCACAGATTGCCATTGTACTGATTCAGTTGCAGATGACTGGAGGGACATATCAAAAATACAGTTTGTCCCTGACACTGAAAAGTTGTGGATAAAAGTTATAAGTACTCCCCACTGGGTCATACTCAAGACAGGGTCAAGTAGTGAAGTGATGACCTAGGATCAGTAAAATGTAAAGTGACCATACATTAATTGATTTTTGTTTCTGCACATCAGGTATTAAATTAGAAAATGGGGATAATGTTCCTTGTAAAGTACTCCCAGACTGCTAAAAAGGGCACTGCAGTATATACTATTTGTGGTGTCGTCTGTTTATTTACAACCTGAAATCTGTCCTTGTGAGGGGATCTGTCAGTTCTGTCATCATTGTCTCTGCTGCCAGTTTCACTGCAAGCATCTCTAAAAAGGAGAAACACTCTCTATGATGCTGCCATCTCATTAGACACATCTCTTTCATTCATTAGCTGATGCATTACAGTTTATTACATCTGTGAGTTGTAAAGGGAAATCTATCTAAAGAGAATGTAAAAACTCCAACGGCCTTAAGTTTATTAACAATAGTAACTTGACCCTAAATCACTGTGTACATGAATCCATTAAAAAGACTTTGTGCATTGGGTCTTTAGGCTTTAGCTTACAGGGTTTTAAGAAGGCAAATCTTAACTAGATGAAAATCTGAAGTTTACTGTGAGGCACGAGCTCAACTACTCTGCGTTTTATTGTTGGTTGCAGCATGTGGTGAGTACCCAGCACAGAGATACTCACATCTGTAACAAATAACCATTTTTTTTTCCTAAGTGAAGCTCAAACGCATATTAGCACAGCTTATTTATCTGAATTAACCAAGGCTGCAAATAATTAAGGAATCTACTCTGGGAATACTTGCACCATCATGGAAGCTGATTTTCATTCAAGTTGTATCAAAAAGAAACCCCAATAACTTTGCTCAACTCATTTTACACGCAACTGCCATTCTCCACCTCGATGTCTTGCTGTGACTAAGCCTGTTATTTTTATGCAGTTATTTGTTCTTACTGAAGGGTTCACCAAATTTCATCCTGTCCTACATTTTGTTCAGTGCACAGTGAGATGCCTGAGGTGAAGGAGCAGACCTTTCTTTGGCTCCTTGTTAACAGTGCCATTGCAGGCTTTTCCTCCTGGTAGATACTGCGGATATTGGCAATTGTAGCAGCAATTCAAAGGTGTTGTGACGTTGCTCTCACTTCCGTGTTCTTTCTCTCTTGCAGAGCCCTCAGGCTCTGACTTTCTGCACTTACACTTTGTTAACACACTATTTTTGATCAGAATTTTAATTTCGGTATAGCAGTAGATAGGGAACTCTGTTATAAATGGAGAAGAGTATGGCTTTTGTGCTGGAACCTGTAGGAACAGAAGTAATTTTCTAAAAACTCTATACAAAATGCAATGAGGCCTCTGGAGATACATGATCCAATCCACTTAAATGAGGACTATCACCATTACCAGATCTGCTCAGCCATGGCCTTGTCCAGCTCATGCTTTGGCAACTCCACTGAGGAATTTTTTCAGAGCTTCTCCTGTTTAACTGTTGCAGAGCTTCTCTGTCCTCTCATGAGAAAGGTTTTCCTAACATCCTCCTCGATCCTTCCACATCGCAATTTGTGGCTGTCATCCCTCATTAAATCATCTGACATTAACAAGAATTCATAGGCAGAAGCCTATAATTATTTGATCCCTTTAGCTTCCCCAAACAAAGCTGATTTATTTGAATATTAATGCCAGCAGACATTGTTATGTTTACAGTTCATTCACATCTGAGATATCCGGTGCTGATGACTGGACTGAATTAATATCTTTGAGTTTTACTTCCATTCAGTACAATAGAAATAATTTTGTCCAATGTATCTCTTCCATGAGTTGTGCAGCCTTTGCTCCCACTCTCAAAACCTCAGTTCTTCTCAATGCTCAGTGAAAATTATTCTCCTTTTTAGAACCATGTTTAGATTTTCCATCTATATTTCATTCAGCACAGATTATATTTTTTTAATACTGGTTTATGTCTGAAGCCTCCTTTGCTTTGCTTCTTAATTTGACTTGCAAACCTAATTAAGCCTTACTTTTAGCAATCCTTTATTCCTATACTTCTTGACTTCTAATAGTGCGGCTTTCTTGCATGCTACAGATTCTATTCCTCCTCAAAAAACCACTGATTGAAAAGTGACTTGTTATGCATATAAGGGTTTACTTTTCTAGTATTCCAGGTGCAGGTTTTGAACTCCAAAGTAGTTACTGTGTTGACATTGTTTATGCTACTGTCTCTTAGCTTTATATTAAAATGACTGATACTGTTTGTAAAGCTTTATGGAGGTTTGCAGGGATTTAGTTTAAATGTTTAGTTAGTTTTTGGTTTAAATGTCACTGAGAATTACGATTCTATATGATATAAAACTGACCCACTTACTCTAAATTAGAAGAGAAATGTATCGGGCACAGTTTTTATGGTTTGCATGTCTGCTAAATCACCTCTGCATTTCACAGCTTTACCTTCTGGGAAATATTTATAGTTTTTGCTTAGGAGTGCATACAGGTTTAGATACCGCAAACTCTAAATTCAAGCTCAGTAGAAGTTTGGTTGGTTTAGGTTTTTTATACATGTTTCTACATTATTTTGCAACTGTTTCCCATTGCATGAGAAGTGAATCGTTAGCAGTGAAGGAGTGCTGCTCCTTGGATGGGGAGGGAGGCAAAATGGGGCAAAAGTCTTTGCTCGTGTGCAGGGTGTGGTTCTGTGCCTCCTTTGGCCTGTTTGTAAGGTGGATGTAGAGCAGGTATTGCTCTCATGTGAACATGTAAAATTCATGTAGGTAACCTACTTTTTCCACAGTAAAGGAGCCAGCCTTGACAGCAGCCCAGAAGAGGAGTGAACTGTATTAATAGACAATTATGTCTTGATTATTAAAAATACTACTCCCTACTTTCTTGACCTGTTAAATCCCCTCAATAATCAATGTTTCTTCCAAAATTTTACCTTGCCTTCATCTTTCCTATGCTACCTCTTGATCAAAGCTCTACATTTCCCTTTGGGTCACTCTTTCCTCACGTCCTTCAGAGAAGCATCATCCATTGTCATTGTGAGAACAGAGATTTCTTTCTATCTTTGTGATTACCTGTATTGGTTTTACTCACTCTTCTTTTCACTCTTTTCAGTAAACATAGTTAACACTTGGTGACTAATATTGGAGTTCACCTTCTTATAAATGCGTGAGAGAAATTGAATTGTCCTATTGTTTTGCAGGGATGAAGGTACTTTTCCATTTATTTGTCATGTGTTTTGTTGTTTTTTTTTTTTGTTTTGTGGGTTTCTTGTTTGTTGCACTTTACCCATGATAGTCTTCCCTCTATTTCCATAAACACTACAGAGAATATCTCTAATAATTAGAGAAGAATGTCCTTTTTTCACCCTCTTTAAACTGTGCGCTTACGCAAAAACATAAAGATCTCTTCTTGAGAAACCTGTGTCACACTTCTAGGAGCTAAGCAATCAGAATCCCGGTGGTTGTGCTAGGGTTAGCCTTTACCATGGACAGAACTCCTTGCTTTTTTGCCCTGAGACCCTCATCTTCCCTTGAAGATTTCAGTGATGTTTCTCTGGAACTTAGACGTGTAGTGCTGGCACTTTCCCTTGTGCCTCCCAAGGGATCAAGATAAAGGCTGGAAACACTACTTTTCTTTCTCCCCACTGGCATCATTGTCATTATCTTCTGACTCCTCTAGCACCAGTAATGGATATCCTGGCTTTGTGCTCAGCCTTCCTAACTTAGCACGCGAGCAGTTTCAGTGGAGCTGCACTTAATTACAAGGCTGTACAGTTGGATTCCCAAAGCAGAGTTCTCCTCAGGGCGGGGAAATTATTGGTCTTCTCTGCTTGGACCTGTTACCAGTTTCCAGAGTTTTTTACAAAATACCAAATACTTCCATCCCTGGACATGAATCTTTGCTTCTTCTGTGTTATCAGACTCTGGGCTCAGTCAGCTGGTGGTTGTTTGGAGTGACTGGACTGACTGTGTGCCAAAGCATTTCCAGTTCATACCCAGTTAGAGAATGTGCAAGCTTAAATTATGAAGCATTGGTAGGTAAAATATTCAAAAATTCATTGAATGTGACCAAATATGTCCATAGTCAGTTCAAGTCTGACAGTGGCTAATAACCTGAGTTTCAAGAGAAGAATACACACAATGTTCAAAGAGGTTCATGGCCCATTTTCTGTTTTCCTACATTCAGCAGGTAAGGTCCAGGTGACTTCTACCCATTAAGAACAAGTAACCTCCTAAATTTTCCATTGAAGATTAAACTTTAAATAATACCAGTCCTGGCATTCTGTACTACCCTGCATGACTAAAAGGGCTTTTTTTTTATGATCACTTTCATGGATTGTTAAAAGTTTGGAAGTAGACCATGGACCAAATACTAGGAGGACTCTATGAAAGTCTTTGTTCTAGAAAATTTTTGCAAAGAGATTTTTCTATCTTGTTTCCTTTATCTGTCTGAAAACCTCTCCTCATCTTTCTCTAAAAAACTGTCATGTTTTACACTCATCCCTTTCATGTCATCCATCCTGCACTCTTGAGAAGTCAATCCAGTCTCTGAACCAGAAGATCAGTCTTCTGCCTCCAGGATAACTTTTTAAAAGAAATGTCTGTCTCCCGTACCACCCATGGGCTTTTCTGAACAACTTCAAAGATACTTTCCATTGTTATTCAAATTATATGTGAAATACCTTCATATTTGAGTATATTCTAACATTGGGAAAAGATAGTATATCCACGAAAGGTAATTTCAGAGTATCTCCACCCAAGTCAAAGTGAATTTAAATTATATTGAAGGTCACAACATTTGCACATTAATATCCCAGTTGTGGACTCTTCATCAGTTGCCAGGTGAAGTATTCCAAGATTTTAGAATCAGTCTATCTGTTCATTACAGTTTAGAGCCCTCCCAAATTTTTATGTCAAGAACTTACTTAAGAAATAAAAAGCTTCAACTATTCCAAAAGTTTTGTTCATTTTGAAGGATCTCTAGTAAACATTATGAAGCTGAGCTAAGGGAAATCCTGCATGGCTAATAAAGTTTTGGTAGTAATAGGAGATAAATTTTGAAGTTTTCATAATAGATAATATAAATATCTCCAATGCAAAGCACTAAACAAAGCAGACCCAGAAGCTACTGTATAGTTTTTAAACTATCCTCAGAATCTGAATAAATGTAATAATTTTCAAACTATTGATGTTCTAGCAGAAATGTTACTACTCTTCCCCTGTGTTGTTATCACTATTTCTGTTCAGATTTTCAGAGTACATTTTATGTGTTTTTTATGTTATCAAGATCTTTCTACCTCCCAGTCATTTGATTTTAACCATTTTCATATTTTCTTTAAAACTGTCTTTTAGTAAAAGGAAGTGTAGTAATTTATCCTTACAGGGATGTTGTGACTCAAACACTCCCTTCCCTTCCTGTTGCTTGATCCAATGTAATTAAATAATAGATTTCATTTCATAACTTTGCAGTAGCAATAAAGAGGAAATTATATTCAGAAGGCATGTTTATTTTTTTTCCCCAGCCTTTTCATGGCTTAAAAGTGATTCTTTCTCTTCGTGCTAAAGTAATGTGAAACAGCCTTTTCAAACTTATGTCCTTGGGAAATGAATGTTAATTAAAGAATGAACATTAAATAGGAGTTAGGAAATCAGGGCCTTTTTCAGACACAAATATCTGTTGTTTGGATTTTACATTTATGCTCCTTCATGGTGCTTTCTTTTCGCTCTCTGAGCAAAGCTCCCTCCTTTTTGCTTTCTTAGATTTTCCCAAGACAAAATTTGTCACATTCATGCTATTATCTGTACAATTTACCTTGTTCGGTTTTTTTTAAGCTCTGAGAATTATGATTAGTACCAATGAGTAAGAAAATGCAGCAAAGCAACACATACTTAGAAAAATCTGGACTTCCTTTACTCATTTTTACATGAAAACAGGTATGCCTTGGACTGGGACTGTTGTTTACCCTCTATATTTTCCTTTCTGTTGGGTTAGAAGAGTCTTGGAAGAAAGTTCCAAGAAGCTTGGAAGCTACAGATTTAGAATTTTGGAACCATTTTGAAATGTCCTGGAAATACATTTCTTGATACAAGATAAAAAAACTTACAGAACTGCCTGTATGGAGATGCATTCTGATTATTACCTTTTCCTCATTGACATTAAAGATTGCAGGACAGGATGAGCCTTTCTCCAGTGTCATAATGTACACTTCATATCTTGTGGTTGAAAAAGTATTAAAACTAAATGGTTTTGATTTTTTTTTCTACTGATAATTAGGATACATCTTGCAAGGTGGCTCCTAAGGCAGAATTCTTCAGGCAATATAATGTACCTGGAGCCAAGACACCTGTGTGGTCTCTCTGGCATCCAAAACCATTTAAACCCATAGTCCCTACATCTTTTATATGTCTCTCTGTTTAATCTGAGAGATCCTACAGCATTTACTTAAAGTCCCCATCTAGTCTGAGAAGCTCCTATTTAGTTGGCATTTGCACTTGAGTAGAAAAGAATAAAAAAAGTAATAAGAAAGTCCAATGTGAATCATTTCAGGTAGTCTTTTAGCATACAAAGTCTTCCATCATTACCATGGTATTTCCTAGCATGAACATGATGGCATATCTCTCCAGGGCCGTGAAAATTTCTAGAGCTAAGAGAAGATGGTATTTTTGTATTTTGTATTTTTCATGTTTGTGCTTTTGTTTGAACCTGAATCCTTTTTTTCTCCTTTGTCTCCAACTCTAAATCTTCAGAGCAGTGTCTTGCTTATGTTCTGAGATTTGACTTTTAAAGTATGTTTTTATCCTTCATTGCACCCCAGAGCAGAGCCTGGGCCCTGCTCTGAGCCTCCCTGCACACAGGGACACACAGGGATGAGGTTCCCTCTCAGGATCTCCTCTCCAGGCTGAACAGCCCCAGCTCCCTCAGCCTTTCCTGGGCAGGGAGATGCTCCAGTCCCTCCATCATCTTTGCCACCCAGCACTGGACACACTCCAGGAGCTCCGTGTCTCTCTTGTCCTGAGGAGCCCAGAACTGGACACAGCACTCCAGATGTGCCTCCCAGGCCTGAGCAGAGGGGCAGGATCTGCTGGGAATGCTCTTCCTGATGCCCCCAGGACACCATTGGCATTGGCCTTGGCCTCAGGGCACACAGTGGCTCATGGACAGTTTGTGCTCCCCCAGAACCCCAGGTCCTTCTGTGCAGAGCTGCTTTCCAGCAGGTCAGTCCCAGCCTGTAGCATTTCCAGGGATTTTTCCTCCTTCCTTCATTTGCCTTTGTTGAATTTCAGTTCTCTGCCCATCTTTCCAACCTGTCAAGGTCCCCTATATTCAGAGCACTAATGGTTGCCAGCTCTTCATAGCAATACTTCATTACCCTGAGGCTTCCTCTAAAAGCACTTTATCTCTGGGCTTGGAGTGGGTAAATACATGTCTTATTTTCCCTGTGGCAGACAGTGACGCCTGATTCCAATTTGCTGTCATATGGAAAAGAAGAGTATTTATTTAGTGTTCTGGTGAAACTAATATAGGGCAATGATTATTTTCCTGTGTGAGCAATGTAAGGATACATGATTTAAACAAATGGTGCTCTCAACAGCAATGGGAGAAAGGAACCTGTTTATATTAGATGGTCTCTCAATCAACAGAGAACAAGGGGTTTTCTGCTTGCAGCTTTGGAAGCTGTGTAAGAATAATCTTGAGTAGTGATTTCTTCTGGGATTTGAAACCAAAGGACAGGAAGCTGAGGGATAATGTAAACCTCTGCTGGTTTGCATGCCAGTGTAATATTAGAGAAAGAGAAGAAATAGAAATAATTGATGATAGGAAATAAATCTGAGTTAATAAACTAAATATTCAGAAATAATATTTTCTTCAGTTCTTAAGAATTTCTTAAGAAATTCTAATTGATTTTTTTTTAACTAAAGGAAATGTGAATGCATTTATTGATAAACAGTTTGCATGTGCTTATTTTTTAAAAGTAACATTTAGTAGCATAAAGGCATTCAAAGATATAACTTAGATGGAAATAATAGTTATTTTTGAGATTCTACACTTGCAATGTCTATAGTGATACTGCTGTGAAAACGAAGCAGCCCCTTGGGAAAGTTTCAGATCAGATCTTGTTAGTTTTATTTTAATTTGTCTAGATAACCTTTAAAGGTCCCTTCCAGCTCCAACTATTCAACGATTCTACAATAATTTCCTCCAAAACTTCATCATTTATATAGTTTAGATGCATGAGAAAATTATGCCAGTGATTTGCAATGGAATGGCACCTTTTACCTCAGCATTTAGAATATCCTGACAATCCTAGAACAGAGACAATCAATAACAGAGGACATCTACACTCATCGTCAGAAGTGGGGAAATCTGTTTGCAGAGATTGGAGGCCTTTTGGCTGTGAGAATTTTTCAGTTTCAGGTTGGCTAATGAATTTTTCATATCTATAAAGTTCACACTTCACAAAGCTTTTTTCACAGTCTCTTGCTTGTTCTAAAGAACACTACTCCATCATTTCCACTTGAATGATATTTTTCAAGCTTTTTTCCCTCTCCCTTGTAATAATAATAGCTGCAGTAGAAGTTTCCAAGTTTGTTTCTTTGCCTGCTGTTACCACCAGCAGTGGGAGAGAACATCAGCAGTGGCCATCCCCAGTGACACACCAAAGCTTGAATTAACACCTATGTAGCCAGTGAATAATTTGACCACATTAAAACTGAGTTCAGTGAGTCTGAATACTTTTCTGTACCTTGAGACTTTATGGTTTTAACACTGTTGGTATAAATTCACTTAGTTTGGTCAGTGTTACCCACTATAAATGTCAGGTGTGCAATAGGGTTTCTTTTGTTTCCTGGAGAGTAGAAGAATTACAGCTATAAAATGTTGGTCCAAAATGTTGATTTTGGAATTTGAATTGAAAGAAGGAAAAATAGGAAAAAGTCATGCCTGAAGCTAAAGTAGAAGTATAGTTATTGTTCATAAATGCATGAAATTCTTTTCCCTGTGTGACGGAAAATGGAAAAACAAGCTCTAATTTAAGAAGTTAAGCTTAAATTATTTATAAAGAAAATATTTTTTTTTAATATTTTGATTCAAGCTCATCTTTTGCAAAATAGAGGTATTAATTTCACTATTTACTTGAAATTTTTTCTTTTCCTTAGTAATCAATTTAATATAATTTTAAAGGAATCTGTCTCCAATAGATGCAGAAAGTAACCCCAGGAACATGGTGTATTTTCCTTTTGGCCCATTCCATTACACAGGCTGACTTCATGTAGTTTTACATATTTCTGATTTTTTTCTTCTTTTTCTTTGGTATTTTTAGAAAGATCTTGTTTGTAACATGAAGAACACAAACTTAAACAAGCTGTTCCTGTTCTTCCTTTGCTGTTTTTGCTCCCTCTAAGTGTGTAGCTTCTTTTGTTGCATTCTTTCTACTCTGACTGTACTGAATATGTTGCTAAAAAACACAAAGAACAAACCAAGAAAACCCCTCTGACCTTTTATATGATCAGAAGAAGTACATGAGGTGTGAGTCAAATGAAGAGAGATGCTGATGTCTAAATTTATATTACATGTTCAGTTTAACAGATGGGAATATTCAGAAAATATATTCATCTTAGTGATATGTGGAGCTCTTGGATGGCAGTGGTGTGGTGAAAACCGTGTACACTGAGGTGTGAGGCTGTTTTTTGGAACTCCTGGGACTGACTTTCACCCAATTTCAGTCTGAAGGCAGCTGAAGGAAGGGTTGTTTTCTCCTGTGACTGGAATGACCTGTGTTCTTAATTTTATATCAGTTGCTTGTGGCCCCTGACATTGAAACCATTGAGTATTTAATGTAGATGTGTTCTTTATGCTTTTGGAGGGACCCTGGTTAAAGATGCTTTTGGGGTATTTCTTCTGCAACGATGAGGAACGAGCTGCAGACTCAAGATCTGTGGCCAGATCCAGCTCTCTGGGCTGCCTGAACTGGAAGTAAAGAGAAGGTGAGGTGAAGCAGTCGATCTTGCTTCAGGGACTTGAGAGTATGATTTTCATAAAGGGACAAATATAGTAAATTATGTCCTTGGAGCCAAGATCTCAGTAGATGGCAGGGCCTATGAACTCATGTTTTCTTATTCTCATGATCTCTGTGGTCTGAGATTCACTGTATGTCAAGCATAAAATAAGTGCTCTTATCAGTCTCTACAGCTTCCTGAAAGGAGGTTGAAGCCAAGTGGGGATTGGTCTCTCCTCCCAGGTAACAAGTGATAGGACAAGAGGAAGTGGCCTCAAGTTGTGCCAAAATAGGTTTGGATTGGATATTAGGAAAAGTTTCTGCAGTGAAAGTGTGGTCAAACATCGGAACAGACTGTGAAAGGAAGTGGTGAAGTCACCATCCCTGGAGAGGTTTGGCAGATGTGTGGATGTGGCACTTGGGGACATGGTTTAGTGGTAGCTTTGCAATGCTGGGGGAGTGGTTGGATTCGATGATCCTAAAGGTATTTTCCAACCTAAACAATTCTGTGATTCCATGATTCTCTAAAGCCTCAAAATGTGACACAGAGCTTCATCTTCGAGAGGTCGCATATAATCAACTGGTGTTATATTAAATGGTCTTCAGTAAAAAAATATTTACTGAATTTGCTTTCTATTAAGAAGAAAATTGATTGTCTTCTAATCTGCAGATGGACATTTTCTGATTTAGAAAATCAGAAAACAGCTTGTGATGATTCAGTCATGCTGGTGAACCCTTGCGCAGTGATCCTGAATCATTCATTACCTGTCAGAGTGCTCTAATGGGCTCCATTATGTAATTATCTCCCCAGGATGTGCTAAGTGCATAAAGTACATCCCTGTGCTGACTTGTGGAAACAAATTCAGTGTTTTCTCTCTCTCTGTGTTAGAACAAGAAGCTCAGGTGTCACCATTAGTAGCATGTAAGATACTACGTGGAAAGATTGAAGTGAAGACCTGCATTTACCTTTTCTATTTAGTTGCCTTCATGAAAGTATCAGGATACTCTGTTTGGAATGTATTTACAGGACTCTATCTTAATTCAGAATATTATTTGGTAATTTTACAGTAGTGTGTTTTTTACCTAGAAAAGGTGAGAAAATAGGACATTTTAATGCATATTTAATAACACAACAACCTTCCTGCCTCTGAAAAAAAATTCACCCAGGTGAACTATGATCTAATTTTCTTGTATAATGAAAACAAAATTGTAGCTCCTGCAGCATTATTCTTGGCTCACAGCATTTCCAAGGCATGCAAATATCACCATTCCGACTCCGTCCTGCAGTTTAACTGGGAGGATTATGTCACAACATGTATGTTTGTTTTCCAGCTTTTTGTCTGTTTGTCCATCAAGATGGTTTTGTAGAAGAAGTATCGGTGATTGTTGACTTTGGAGGTAGTGGAAGAAAAAATAATTCTGTAAGAAAGAAAGAAAGCAGACAGTCCCATTGAAGTAACTGTGCTTCTGTCACAGGAGAATGAATACTCCTTTCAACAAATCCATAATTTGCAGAAGTTGCAAAAAGAAAATAGCCGTAAGGTGACTGTTAACATACTTCAGTTCATCCTGCCAAGAAAGTTAACTTCATAAAGTCATTAAACCTGTGATTACATTTTAAAATATTATTCCCCAGCCATTTCTTCTTAGGCTTTAAAATATAGTTACTGTATATACTACCTTCTTTGTAATGGGAAAAATTGTAAAATGCACTTATTTTTCATAAACTCCTAATTATTAACAGAGCTGTTTGTGCTCTTATAGTTAAAATCATTTCAACACTTCCGTTATTTAAACTTCACTTTTAGGGGTTCATAATTCTGCTGTAATAAAAAATATATTCAGACTCTGAGGTCTCAGACATTGTTTGCTGGTATTAGGGAATTTAACCTGTTTTTCTTAAAAAAGCTGAGTAATTTAGATTGTTTGCTGTTCTTCAATATCATCCCAAACAAAATATTTTGTAATGTGGACTTAATAATTTCAAAACTGAAAACATTAGGGGAAGACAAGTGAGTGTGTTGGAACTGCTGCAGCCTCGAATTCTGTGACTGGCACTGAGGCTTGGAGAAGGGAGATGGAGGGAAATTCTTGCCATAACTGCTCGGTTGCCATGTGGTAACCTCATGTATGAGCAGTTCCTGCAGCATTTCCATCCTGCTCATCACTTGGAGTCGTGGGCAGTGCTGCTCCATAAGTGAAACCCCCTGTGCTCCCCCTGCAGCCAGGGGTGAGGCACCTCCTGATTTCAGGGAGCCGAGAAGGGCTTTTCTGGAATGACAAATGCTCGGGTGCTTGGAGGTGGATCGGTTCTTTGGCACGGCTTCCTGAAATCCCCTTCATCACGTAATGACTCAACAAGGCCTTCAGCTCCGGAAATTCAGGAGTCGGGGTTATTGCATATTAATGGCAACTCTGGGACAGTCAAATAAGACAGTTTGTTATAATACTAATTATAGCAAAGCACTCACGTTGTGGTTTGAATGAGTCAATTATGTGTGTGTTAAGCTATAAATACATCTTCCCCCCAGCCTCAGCTGTGTGGGACGTAATTTTTATTTAATTGCTTGGATACATATTTACCTGAGCATACCCCGGTTTCCCAGGTAAATACGTGTACCAATGCAGAACTCATTATGGTCTGTTTGGATAAATAATCCATATTTTATAACTGCACAGGAAGTAATTATTTTTGTACTTTGCTTTCTTTAAGCCAAAGAAATTAAATGCTGTGTGTCCATTCCTTAAAATAAAATAGATGCAGAAGTTGAGGCAACGAGAATAAAGTTTTCATTGTTATGGTAGAAACTGAGAATATTATTCCAGATTTTGATCTTGTGTTTAGCCCAGAATAACTCCATGAAAGTAAATAGTGTTATTCAGGATTTACTTAGATGCAAATGGGACGTGAATTTGGCCTTTGCTCTTTACTCTCCCTTCCTTCAGTGCAAGACTCCTGCAAGCAGCTCACACACAACCTTTACTATAAATGTCATTGTCACGTGTTTATCATTTGGAAAAATAAGGTATTTCAGCTACACATGGAAATTAACATACCTGAGCTTTATGTCTTAGAAAGTCAGGGAATGGTTTGGATTGGAAGGGGCCAAGAGATCATCCTTGTGCATGTTTGAGAACTAGAGCGTGCTTCCCATTTGGATATTTCTGCCATTGTTTTACATGATATTTGGGAAAGCTGTGTTGTGTTATCACCATGCTAAGGTCAGGTTTTCTAACACTTTTAAGCTCAGTGGGGCCAAAGTCAGCCTTGGCATAAATCCATTAGCTGCAATAGATTTACACCAGAGAGGAATATTGGCTCGTTCTTGGTAATTTTTTTTTTTATCCAACTCTTTATATTTTATGTTAGAAACATAAGTAGCTTGCGTGCCCTCAAACTAATCAGAATAAGAAACAGTTTTGCTTATGCCAAAAAATAGAGCTATCGTTTTTCACATTCTTACATTTTTCAAGTGAGATTATGTTACTGTGACTTCTGAATTCCTGAAATCTCTCTGGTCTCGGTGACTGCAAGGCCAAGAATGGGTTCCAAGGGGAAAATCTGAACCTCTTCACGCAGTATGTTTTGTGTTGTGCGTACCAGATACAGTTAACGTTTTGTGTGCATGTGATTAGTGTGGAAAAAAATTAATGCAGTCCAGTATTATGATTTATGGACTGAATCTTTTGCCCACTGAACACTTGCCAAAATGAAAATTCCCCCCCCCCCACCTTTCCCCTTCTTTGGATATTAGAAACAGCTACTGTTTTTGTTGATCTTTTTAACTTCTGAATAGGCCTATTTCAAGTCATAGCAGCATGGGAGCTCAGATTAATAATATACTTATTCAGCCAGTGATACTGAGTGAAACCATTGCTAGTGTGAGTATGAAGGATAGGATTTCTTTAAATTATTTTCAGGTGCATTAATGCATTTCTAAAGAAGAGTATAGAGCTATTTGAACATAAATTGCTGTCTATTGATCATGTTACAGGTGTGTATGGATTTTAATATCAAAAATTTTTGA
>VZTT01061277.1:11020-23062 GCA_013400855.1 Buphagus erythrorhynchus
AGACAGCTTATATCTTTAACTTCTTCTAGACAAACCAAGAAAGGAAAAAATTCCTCCACAAGTCATTGTCTTTCAACATCATATTGCTGCCTAAATTTTAGGCAAATGGGGTAACCAATTCTTGTTTAGTGCTTTCTTTGGAGGAAGTACTCTATCCATACCAAACATTATCAGGTATAAAAAGACTGGCTTGTGCTGATCTGAATCTCCAAATGGAGATTAAAGAGAGGGAGCCAGCTCAAGTGACTCACACACATGTGAGCCAGTAGTCCTTTGGATACTGGTTGGGATCATGCCCCAAAACATATGGACCACTGATGTTAAAAACCTCTTCTTCAAAAAGAAATCTTGCTTATATTTACAAGGTAACCATGTGTGTCTGCTGGATCAGCAATTCCATGTTCTCTGCTGCTCTTCTTTCAGAAATGTGCCTTTGTATAGCAGATTGAATTTATTGTCTTTAAATTTTCACACAGTTTTAGATTTTGCTATTTGCAGTATTCAGGATCCAGGGATTTTAGGTCAGAATTTAAACATTTTGGACTTGCCTGATGCATTTCAGACTTATCTAATATATTTGCTTATCTTTCTACTGCTTCCCTTTCATCTTCCCATCCCAAACATGACTGTTTTTGACCTTGTTGGTACACCTGCTATTTCCATGCCACAGGTTTTGCATAATTACTGACTGCTAGAAGTAGTCATAACTGAACAAAACGGAAATTATGGAAAAAATAAATCATTTATAGACCCTTGAATACAATGTTTTGTATTCACGGACCTATCTGTGTATTAGTTTCACACTTGCCATTTTGTCTTGCATCCATTTCTTTAATAATCATAAAAAAACCCCCATATATAGCATGATTTGCACTGATCAGAATTAATAATGTATTTACAGCCTTAAGCACAGACCCCACTTCATCCACCAATATTTTCTCAAGTCCATGTACAAACCTCTGGATATTGGATGCTTTCAGCCTCCAGCACGATACATTTTGAGCAAAGAAATGGAAATTATTTGAGAAAGAGTCCATACCTGCTATTTGGTCTTGTATTTTACAAAGTGCTACTGAAACAGAAGAGACACAACCTGTAATTCCAGAGCTGTCAGCTCCAGTCAACAAGCAAGATGATGGCATGTTGATCTCTTTGGGGGTTTTTGTAGCTAAGACTTGTGAATCATGCAGCATTTAGCTGATCTCAGTTTGTATTCTGCAATGAAGCTCTGTTGCAGATGAGAAATTTTGAAATAAAGAAGCTACCTAAAATATTTCACAATAAAATAGAAATACCTAGCTGCATTGGGCTGTTTATGCCCGGTATTAGTGAGAGTGCAATCATTTTATTTCAAGCTCCTGAGACTTGAAAGATATTTTATGAGTAATAATCCCTCTTATACTATGTAAAAATCAAGTGGCTGGATTTTGAACACAATTCCCTTTTGCTTCCAATATATTGTTCATGTTTCTAACTTCTCTGATGTTTCCAAATTCCCTAGTTTGAGAGTTACCTACCTATTAGCTGCACACCCTTTTTTTACCACAGTCCACTGTGTTTCTAAAGAATGGTCTCCTTACAATTTAACAGAGTAAACCATCTAAACCTGCACATTATGTAGTTTATAGGAAAAAAAATATGCAGAAAATTATGTAAAGCAAACCACTTGCTAATACTAATAATCCTGTTTTATGTCCAGAATGATACATCATGAATTGCCTTTTAACCACATTTGACTCTTTCTCAAATTCACCTTTGTTCATACATCTCCATCAGGCTCTTACTCAAATAGCTCCCATTATCACTCAACCACAGTTGTAACACCTCTGTTCTGTAGGGTCAGACAGAGCTAAACCAGCAAATTCCAGCTTTTTGATGATGTTACATGAAGTATTTATTACTAGAATTATTTATGGCTTTCACAAAAAGAAAAAAAATTATGTTAGTTACATTACCATGATTGTGAGAGAATATCATAAAATGGCAGATTGTAATTAAAATTATGAAGAAACGATTGTATACCATAAAAGATACTAAGCCAACCATGTCAGAGAGAAAAAATTACAAGAACCTGGTTTGTGAAACTACTTTCCCTGAACAATATTTTTCTCTATAGATTCCCATCTATCTTTTTACTTTTTTATAGGTTTTTTGTTGTACTTTGTATTAAAATTACAAAAAAAAAAAAAAAAAAGCAAAACAGAAGCTTTCAGAGTTGAGGTTTTTCCTCTTTCCTTGAAATATATTTAAATACACTTTTAAAGACTAAAGTAGCCTAAAATTGTATGCAGGGCTATTGCCAGTATATTTTGTTCATTAATGATTCTCATTTCCTTAGGTCTTCCTTTAGGACTAGTGTGCCTATTCATCACAGAACATTTATCACCAGCAGTTCAAGCTGGAAAAAAAATCAAAATAAAACTTGCTTATTCCTAGCATGTCAGATATGCATGTTTCTCAACGTGTCTCTTTTCACTAGAGGTTTAAATTTGCAAATCAGTTTCTTTTGTTCTCTAACAATTCCTCAAGTGCAGATTTTTGAGTAATGTTAAACTCTAGCAATATCAGGAGGGTGATCTGATGGCCCTTTGATATTTTGATAATTCAAAGCAGCAATACAGTCTCACAGCAAATGAAGCTGTACATTCATTTCCTTCAATTCCACCCAAGCAGAGCCAAAAGCTTTTTGCTGTATGCTTTCTGAATGAGCAGGTTCCAAATCAGTACATAATTTTACTTACTTAGAAACCTGCTGCTTACACAGTTTTACTCTGCATTTTCAGCCATCCAAACAGAAAAACCAAAGGTAGCCAAAAGGCAAGGACAAGCAGATTCTGGGAATATAACCACAGTTGCCATTAGCTTTCCAGTGAGTTGCTGGAAACTGGCTAAATGACCTTTATTTGCAATGACACAGGGTGAAGGTAATTCTGTTTGTATTATGGCTGGTCGTTTGTTTTTTTTTTTTTTTAAGATGAGTATGAAGACTTGGATTGTGATGGCTGTTAACAACTGAATACAGATTATCCCTAATGCTCCTTAGCTGTACCCTTTTTGTTGAGAAATGCCACAGTCCTGAAATAGGTCTGACTGCCTTTCTGCTTAATTTTACTATCCAGATGGATGGTATAGAGGGAACACAGATCTTGCTGATTATTTTTAAAGCATTTCAAGAAATGAGACTAATCATAGCATGAGCCGTATGCCATAGCTATTTTATACCTCTGGGTGTTGAGCACACAATTAAGAAGTTTGGAAAAATGTCAGTTTATAGACCCTTCCTTGTGATATGGGACTCTGAAATCTCATTGTTTATGCTGTAATACTCTCACTAGTAACTTCCATTTCTCCCAGTCCATCTTCCCAACATTACAGCAACACATGCATGCTTTTTTTCCCTTAACTGCTTACTGTGCTAGGCAGGGATTAAAACAGTCTGTCCTGTCTGAGATAAAAAGGGAAAATAATTACTTTCAAACATAAGATTAATATGGAGGCTTTCATAACTGGCTTTTCCTTGTTTAGGTTTGTTTGGGGGTTTTTGCTTTGTTTTGTTTTGTTTTAAACTAGGTAAGATTCATTGGTATATTAGATCTTTTACTTTCCTAAGGCATGTCCTTCCTGAACTTAAACAAATTCAGTGAGAGTTCTGGAAATTTGCACTAAACTATTTGAGTTTTCCTGTATTTCTCAGCATTTAAATTTTGGCCTGCATTTTCAGTGTGTAGATTATTAGGTGCAATTATATTTTAGCAATATAATTGATAAGCATTTTCTGAAAAATAAGACAATAACAAAAAATGGAGGATTTAGGTGAGCACTATAATATGTCTGAGAGACCAGTGATTACCTTTTTTATTCATCCAGCACAGGAGGGATTAATATCTCATCGTGGATGCCACAAAACCCTCTATATATGACTTATCATAGTGATTCATTTCCTTCAATATAAATATGTATGTTAGGCTATGTTTGTCTTTGGTTTAGTTCAGCTGAGACACAAAGGAAAATTTAAAATATACTTTGATCTCAAAGATATTCTCAAAATGTTCCAATTGGCTTTTCTGCAGCAGGAGAGCAATTCTTTCATTTGTCTCACCTAGGGAGATGTGTCCCTCTGGGGACCCAATCATTTTCTTAATTAGGTGAACAGAGAGCAGCCTTGAAACATTTCCCAATTACATCAGCAAAGATTTGGCTGTCAAGGAGTGAGACTAAAGAGAAACATTAAAACAAAATAGTTCTGATTAAAGGCCTCCTTCATAACACTCTGGTGAGGATGTGGCACAGGTGTTGAACAACACAAGGTAAGTCATGAAGCAAAAATAGCACATTCAAGTTATCACTACATATTAAATTTCTTCATTAAAGTAGAGGTAGTTAAGTCTGGCTTCTATTACTGCTGATAAACCAAGAGTCCTATCAGCCTTTTGAAGGCTGTCAAACATCTTTATGGTAAATTTCTAGCCTCAAATGTCTTCAGTTATGGGGAATCCTCCCTTGCTTTCTGACCAACTGTTCCAAAGTGACTCTGCTTTACCCCTTATTCATTGCAGCTCCAGCTCTCTTCTACCCACAGAAGCTCCCCTTTTTCACCTTTTTTGCTCCTTTGCTAATTCACAGGAAATATTTTCCAAATTTGTGGAAATTCAAACATATTCAAACTCATATATTCAAAGCATTCAAAGCTGGCTCATAAAGACAAGTATTTTTTTCTGGCATTTGTCTAATTATGGTCTGACTTTCTATAGCTTTTCTACTTGAATTACACTATAAGAAAGGATTGAGCAGCACTAAATTAGGATAGCTAACCAGTGGCACTGAAGTTCTTCACCAAGGGTATTTTCCCCTCAGAGCAAGTGGCAGTTTTGAAAAAAAATAAAAAGATAAGTAGAAAAATATTTTTGCAATTACTCTTGATGTCTCCTATCACAATTTACCGTGGCCATTTTCCTTCTAGTAATTCAACAACAAGAAACATATCTACATGTCACACATTTTAATTGAGGTTTGGATTTAACTAAGTGCACCCATTCTTCACCATGTGGAACTCAGGAAGTTTTTTGCAATGTAACAGTAACACAGGTTGGCATTTAAAAATCAATTTCACCTTAAAACTATTGAACTTTTTTTTGTTCAATTCTCAATGTATGGCTTTGCCCCTAAGTCCTTTTTTCCAATGAACCCAGCTGTTGAACTGGCACCTTCAGTTTCTACATGGAGTACCAATGTAAAGGACCTTGCTTGTAAGCTGAACCATTAAATCAATTTTGAAGGCTAAGCAAGAAAAAAATTATAGTTATTTATTTGCTCTTCTTATTGTAGTGTATTTCCAGTCATAGTATCAAGGTATTTCCCACATCTTGACAACGGCAAATCAGTGCTGCATTGTTACATTTGCCTGTCAGTCATCAGCAATACAATGCCAGGTTTCAAAAGCTAAGGTTTTGGATGCCCTTTAAGGCTTAAAGTATTTCTGAGGTCTTGAAGCCTGTCTAGGCATCACAATTACTCCTGCTTTGTATTTCTGTGCGCTGCTGATTTCAGCTGGCTCACAATTGTTCCCCTGTGAAGTGCAGAGCACCATGGCAGTGAGGACTAACACCTTGCACCTGGGAGCTGCAGGGATGCAGGGCTGGTGTCCAGCCTGCCCTGCTGCCAGTGCCAGGGAGCATCACCCCTCCCCTGCCACCCTGCCCAAGCTGCAGCCCCCCGGTTTGCACTGCAGGACTCCTGCCATTCAGAGCCACACAGCACAGATAACCTGCAAATTGCCATTTGTTTTTAAATTCAAAAGCTGTGGGCAGTCCTGTGTTGAAAGCAAGCAGTTCCTTCTCACTCCATGGCATACAAATCAGTCCACGATTCCTTGTGTGTACCAACACCTCCAGCACAATCATTAAGGCAGGAAACCACATTGAAGGAAGTCTCTCATCACTTGTTTCACAGAAAACTGGTTTCCTTCTGGTATTTTCCCCAGGCTTGCCCCTGCTAATGTTTTTAAGACTGTAGGACCAACAACATTCAGTGCAATATTTTTTTGGCATTTATTAACTTAAAATAAAGTGGAAAAGCCCAAAAATAATTATTTAAGAGAAGTATCATTTATACCCTGCTTTAATTCAAGTTTTTGACAAGCCTTGGAAAGGCACTATCAGCTACTTCAGTAGATACATATTCTGACAATGGAGACAAAATAAATTACCAGCTATCTTATCTAAAGTCCTAAAGAAGGAAAAATCCTCCTGAAGGGACTAATAAAAATGTAAGGCACACAAGAAAATATTGGCAGCCAAAAGACTGAGCTATTTCCTAGTCAATTATCCATCTTAAAACATGATTGAGGCATTCACAATGACAGATTACAATTCAGTAACCAGGTATTTTGTATCAATTTGTACAGATAAATTAATCTCAGAGGTGTGGTACTGCAGCGGGCAGGGCTTCATACCAGAATTGCAATTGGCAAAGTCAAGAAACAGACTGTGCACTTTAAACCCATTGGCTATATGCAAAGTCCAAAATAGCAAAAAACATTCAGTAGCAATAGCTTGACAGGAGCCCTCTAAAGGTGCAAAGCCACACAAATTGAATGACAGGTTCAGTTGATTATATTTCATTTAGAAGTGGCTATGTGCAGAATTTTTGCCTTATTGAAAATCAGTGAGCTTTCATGGTAGACTTTGTTTCTAAAGGAGATAAGGTGAGCCTTTCACAACTGTTAAGACCAGTTCAGATACCAGTAGCAGTTCCTTTTCACTCTATTTCTACTACTTTCCAATTTCTGAGACTATAATATCCTGCATTTTTAAAGCAATCTTCTGTAGTCTTCCAATCTTCTATTGAGATACTGGACCAATTTTCAAGTTTCATTTGATTGCAGCCTTATTTCTTGTGTCAGGAAACCCACACCCATCCTGCACATTTCACCAAGGATTTTCAAGGCTATTATACCTTGCCTGTTATCTCCTTCCTTCATAGAGAAACCCTTATTTGTACAGGAGCCTTTCCACATTTTGTGTCATTCCTTGGTTAGTGATTCCTCCTGTGAAAATTAACATTACTTTTAAATGAGCTGTATTTCCACAGCAAGCAGAGGTGCTGCACTTGGGTGTTGTATAAGCATCAGTTCTCTTTTCCTGACTATGCAACACATAGATCCACGGTAGGCAGGGCAGTCTGTATTATCTGAGAATAGGAGGAAGTGGTACTGAAAACTTTTCCACTGACTACACTGCTAAAAATATAAACACAGAGCACTGTCCATTCAGAAATTAAAAACTGAGGGGTTTTGTTTGGTTGGGGTTTTTTTGTTTATCTTATACCACCATCAGAGACCAGCAATGAGCCTCATTAGGAACTTTCTGCTGTCACACCCTCCCCCTTTTCCTTTAGAGGAACTCTTTCCTGAGATTCTGAAATAATTTTCAACAAGTTTGGTTTCCCTGCAAAGGGACACAGTCCACAAGATTTAAGAGCTAAAGTGACTTCACACACTTTAAAACAATTAGGCCAGCTGTTACTGTACTTGTCATCTGACAACTCAAAAGATTTACATCTTAAATAAAGGCAAATTTAATATTTACATCCTCTCCTAAAAGAAGGAGCAATTGTGTAGAATAAAAAGTTGAAAAAAGGAGTCAGCAAAATGGACAACACCATGTAATATGGTTCTACAGCCCTGTAAATTATACTGGGAAAAAATCAATATTGTACACCAGTGAAAAANAACACAATAAAAAAAAAAAAAAAAAAAAAAAAAAAAAAAAAAAAAAAAAAAAAAGAACCAACTGCCTCCAGTAACAATGTGGGTTAGAAATACTTCACTCTTCTTAACCTCTATCAGGCTAAATGGTAGCTTCAAGCTGGACTGCTGGTTGTTTGACATTCATTTTACAGCAACAATAAACCTCCAGTCAAAATCTCTGTCTTCAAGTTGTATTTCACACATGCTGATGATATTACTGCTGAAGATATCCATCAATTAATTTTCCTCAAGTCCTCAAACTTCAGGTCTGTTTCAGATTTTCACTAAGACACATTTCAGCAAATACTTACTGTGAATTCTTTCTTTGACTCTACCTATACTTTTTCCACACTTCCAAAACCACTAAGGAGCAGTTAACAGATTCTTTCGTGCTTTGCCACAACTAAAAAGCCTTTACTGGTGTCAACTGAAACTTGTAAGGCTCAAGCAAAACAAAAATCAAACTAATAAATTACTTGTTTCTGCTAGTGAGGGTTCCTAGCATTTACTGACTATCACAAGGCCTCCTAAAAGGAGAAGGGCAGCACTCTCAAAAATTAGTCAGTGTGGGGTGTTACAGTTTAACTGCAGCATGGCTTAGCCTTGGAGGAACTGCCTAATACTCACTCTCTAGCCATATTTCAAGAGCAAATTAGCTAATACACAGAATTTCTCTCCATTCATTTCCTTTGCAATCGCATCAATTTCATTGTCTGTCAAAGCAAGTCATAATAGCTAGACAGACAAAAGCATTTAAGCAATGACTTTTAAGATACCTAAAAACCAAATCTGACAACAATCCTTTTTATCCCCCTTCTTAGAAACTAGTATTAGTTTCTAACTGAGAAAAAAACAAAAACAAAACAGGCTCCCACACTGCAATTACACTTAGATGTACAATACCATCTGCCCATTTCAAAATAGAAAAGCATCAGTTGTTTCATTATTTGTCACTTATGGGATTAAAAACTTAGCAGTTATTCCTACATGTGATAACAATTTACATCATTTAAGAGACTTGAAAATAAGAGAAGCTTTCCTGGTTAAGTCTTACAGTTGCTTATGTTGCTACAAATTCTTTCCTGCACTGTGTAAAATATTTGTCAGAAAACCAAAATCAGTCATAGAGTTTCTTGTCCAAAGTCACTGAATGAGGTAATCTATTTGGTTTCAAAGGTGTCAAGGAAGTAGACAGATATCCAGGTACCTACATGCCAAAATTCAAGTTCTATTTTTTTGTCCAAAAAGTGGCAACATGCTTGATTAACTGGTTTTGTTTTTTGAGCAATTTGTTGTAGCCATTGTTGTAGCCATCCTTGACAAAAGGATAGTATTCACCCCTTACCTTACAGAGTAAAATGTTGCAGCTGACTTTATCCATCAGACTCATTCTTTCTTTGTGAAGCTTCTGTTTCTTAAACTCCTTTTAAGAATGTAATGCAGATAACTACTGAAGTAGTTCACATGTGAGCAATAACAACAGTGCTTAAGTAGCAATCACATTTTCATTCCACTCTGAGCTAAACAGCATGCTTTTCTTCATCTATGGATACAAGCACAGAGCTGCTTTATTGACAATACCAGTAAATCTAACACATGAAAAACAAAAATTCATCGTAAATGAAAGGAAGGCACCACATATTCTCCAACTAACCTCTAATTAAATGTTATTAGCATTCAGCAAAACACTGAAAAGTTTTGATTCGTGAAGACAGTAAATTGGAAGGCAAGGTGGCATAGCTGTGTTCTGTAATACTTCACATAAATTCATTAAGTTCAAGTTCAAGCAAATTAAACCAATTTGAAAAAAAAATCATCTATGTCCCTATCTACAAACCAAAAGAAAAGATAGTTATATTTATGCCACTATCAGGAATTGCTAATTTCAGGAAGTGATAGAAGTAACAGATTCTTTTTAATTGAATTGCTATATTGGGACAAAACTTCTGTATTGTCTGTGCATCCACTTTTTGTTGAAAAAGCAAATTTGAGCAGGTGAAATGAATCTCCAAGGGAAATGATGGAATATAAAGGGTGTTTACTTCATATCAGGCATTTTGTCTCGTTTCAGTCTTCTAACAATAGGAAATGCCTATAAACCTTCAAGAAAACACTATGTCAACTTAAAGCAATCCAAGTATACATTATTAAAAGTATGATCTATCCACTTCAAAGCAAGGAGAGCAATGCTTAAGTGGTCAGTTTCTAACCTAAGGTCAACTAAGAAAATTCTGGTTCCAAAGCACTGGTTAAATGACTCAATACCAAATGATTTGCTTCCTCTTTGGATAGGAAAAGGAGAGCTGTTACACAGCACAGACTCTGGCTAGAGCTATGCTTAACTCTATTGCAAGAAGTGATGGAAAGGAGGAAGGTAACAAGCTGGGAAACAGTACACAGCTCTACAGAGAGCAGAGGACTCCAGCATCACAACAAGCTGGCAGGGTGGTGGGGTCAGAGCTGCCAGAGGGAAGGTGTGTAGTTACATGCTACAGCAAGGACTGCCTCAAGCTCAGGCCAGAGCAGCCAAGACAGCTGTACAAGGTGACAGGACAGTCTCCCACAGATTTTGGAAGCTCCCCTGCCCTTTTATCTAAGCAGCTTCTTGGACACACACCTGGCAAGGACAGCAAGAAGTGTAACACTGCCATCCAAAGCATTACACACACAAACCACTGGATTCTCTTGCCTGTGGATTCTCTTGCTTGTGGATTCTCAAGTGATGTACACTCCAGTGGGACTGCCACCTCTAGAAAAGTAAGTGGATCTTACTGTTTGGTTGGTGGTGATCCCCCTATGAAATTACAGCTGGGGTTTGAGAGCTCTGTAGGGAATGCACGCGTGGACATTTCATGAAATCAATTCCATACTGATGGTGAGGTTTTTCTCCCTAACAGTTTAAGCTTTATCTGATGTATTATGGCAAAGGTACCAGCCAGCTACACAAGAGACCTTTGAATCTTGTTCAGCAGTGTATACTTCCTTCTAACACAAGCTTCCTTCATGCCTCTCTTCTCTAAACCCCTGCCTAACTAGCATGACTGAACATGGAGTGCAGTTGCCAAAAGGCTCACAAGAGGCACTTGTTTGTGTCTCTCCAGGCTGTTGGGGGGCTGCATGTATCAATTGCTACATGTTCTTCTCACTGAACTGGTCACTTTGTGAATTCCACCAGCAGCACCTTAGTTAAGCCTAAAAAGTAGTCCTGTATAGCTTTCCATATGAAGGTGCTCCTTTGTGTTTTGCTAAAGCTTCTCAAGCACCTAAGAAAACCCCAGCCCTGGGTAAGCATGATGACTTCTGCACAAATGCTAATGTCTCTAAAATCTATTGTAAAACCAAAACACAGATATGGTCTTGTCAATCACACAGCTGGGGACACTTAAGACATCAAGAATAGAATAAAATTTTGTTTTTGGTATTAGCCATTTCTCCTAAACAAGGTTTTAGTTTAAATGTAGGCTGCCTAAGATGGCAGAGGTGAAATGCTCTTTATCAGAAATTGATCAATAATCTGTAGTTTGGTTCATATAATTTTGCTTAGTAAGAGTTTATCCTCAATTCTGAAAAAATGCAAACTCCTATGGCCATTCCTGAAGTACAAAATTATGTAGCATAGTTTAAAGCCTCTCCTATTTTCCCGTTTTCTTAAAAATATTGTTTGCATCTAGTGTTATGAAGTATTAAAGATCTTTTGTATAATGCAAACTAAGAATTTGGAACAGACAACCAGGAAATTCAAAGACTCAATATTCAGCAATTATCTCTGACTTACTGCAAGAAATAGGGGAAGCCTTTTTGTACCAGTGCACCATCCTAGAATGTGGTTAATTAGCAGGCTTCAATGAGCCAGTGCTTCCCTGTGTTTGCAAACTAATGTTTTATGCAAATTGAAGAAGCACACAGGGAATATAGAATTCTGCTGATTCCAATACAGAAAGCCTAAAATGTAATAGGCAAATTTTCAAAAGCTATTTTGCTGTTAAATAAGAGTCCTCAGAGGTGCTTTCCTCAGACTTCCTCAGTTTTTGTTTCTGTCCCATGCCAGGCATTGTCTGTAGACAGTCAGAGATCCAGCAGGGTGCCCAGATCATGTTACTTCATCTTCACCCCAACCTCTACATAAACTTTCTTAAACAAAGCAAGTGGGTTGGTTTTTTTAAAACTGCTGATCAGTTTTACTTCTGATGCAAGGCTACCAAAAGCATCAAGGAGCAAAAGCATCAATTAATGCAAATAATATTAAAGTTTAACCAATGTCTCATGCTATTTAATTCACAGTAAAGAATCTTTGA
>VZTT01061279.1:3207-21473 GCA_013400855.1 Buphagus erythrorhynchus
TTAAGATGTGGTTTATAGCAAGATAGGCTGTCTGATGATGGGAGAGTAGACCTGCTGATCCAGCAGCCCTTACCCATCCTGCCTCCCCAGGACACAGGTTTGGGTTAAATTGGGTCTGGCCAAGCAGTGCAGCTCTCATCATGTGGCTCTGCTGGAAGGGTGCCTGGGCTGGGTGGCAGCTCCACAGGTCTCCATGCCTCTGCTGCTTTCCATGTCAAATCCTGAAGCATGTCTTGTGGCTTCCTGATGCTCTACCAGCTGAGATGGAGTGTTCAAGAGCTTAACCTAGAAAATTAATGGGTTTTAATTTACCTTTTGTCACCTGCAGGATACNTTATTCATTAACTAGTTTTGTTTGTTGTCCTGGTTTTCACAGGAGGAAAAGGAAGCTGGAATTTCACATCTCAGTCAGGCTTGGTTTTCAGCCTCTCAGGCCACTGGCAATGCCAAACACTTTTAAGTAGTACCAACAGTATGAACACAGTTAACACTCAGTAAATTTGTGTGCTCCAGATTAAGCATGGCTGCTTTATTTTGCCCTCCTTGTGAAATCACCCATTGTCAATGCTGTGAATAGAAGGTGCTTAGAGGAGCAGTGGGAGGATGTAATGTGGTAATAGGTGTGACGAAGGGCAGGAATCTGTTAAAAAAGCCAGAATTGTAGCTGCAGCACAGAGGCCTTTAGGGCACAGCAGTTATAGCAGTGGTAAGATGTGAGACTCTGGGGAAGAATTAGAGAATATGTACTGACAGTTAGACTTGTTTTTCTCTACTTTTTTTTATTTGTGTGAAGTTTTACTAACAGTCACTGTTTTCCCTGCCTAATATGAAGGTCTTGTATTTTTTTGGTCCTGCAGTGTTTTGGTAGGGTGGCAAGCAGGGCAAAAGTGTGGATGCTCCTTGGGAAAGGATGAGTTGGCTGCATAGGAGACTTTCCTGTGTGCAGGGCTGAATACAATGGCTGCTCACCATCCAGCATACACACACAGTGTCATCCACCAAAAGTTGTCTTGTGTATTCTAGGGTTAGTGTCAGTGTATGCCGTGGTTCTGTGACACTCTTGCTCCCAGGGAGTTTATCTTTACTTATATGTCTGGTTTCTGACACGTGACCTCATTGGCCAAATCTGCCAAGTTCTAGTCCTGCTTTCTGTGTGAAGCATTCAACTGTCCAGGCCGGCCCCTGCTCCCTCATCTCATGTGTCCAGGGGCTCAGCAGCCACTTCTACCCATTTGGGGTCTGCCAAACAGGACTCCACAGCAGCCACTCCTTTTGGATAGGACTCAGTAATTCTGTCACTTTGACTCCCAAAATAGGCACAGGATACCGGAATCAATTAGGTTGGAAAAGACCTCTGAGATCATCAAGTCCAACATATGACCCAACATCACCATGTTAACCAGACTTCAGTGCCATGTCTGGTCTTGAGATTCCACCACCTCCCATTTGGAGTGGGCATCCCATTCCAAAGTCTAATCACCCTTTCAGTGAAGAATTTTTTCCTAATGTCCAACCTAAGCCTCCCCTGGTACAACTAGTACCTGTGTCTTCTTGTCCTTTCGCTAGTCCTGGACTCTCCCCAGATTTGATGCTTGATCTGACAAAAGATGCTTCCCTTATGGCTTTGGTTATACCTCTTCAGGAAGAACAGAGTAATAAAGAATAGAAACCCCCTTTTCAAATGAATTTCTCATTCATAGAGCTTAAATGAGAATGTGGGACTTGCAGGATAGTGAGAGTGGGATGGAGAGTGTGGGCTCTGATTTTTACCTTGTAAATCTGTGCTGCATTTTTTTCCTGGTTTCCTGTTGTGATAATAGTGGCAAAATAACTTTTCTTCCACAGTGTCTATATGTAAAAGCTTTGATGTTTCATTCTTTGCTAGTTCACTTCTGCAGAGCAGTTTTCATGTGTGCTCCCAACGTGTTTGTACAGTGAGAATAACAGAGCCATAACTGGCTGATGGGTAATGAGAACTGCTGTGGATAACTCAGTAAAGCTAAGGTAAAGGTAAGCCACAACTGGTCACCCACAAATAAAATGAAATTCTGGATTTTTTGGATATAACTCAAATACTACTGCAACAACTTCTGCAGGCTTGTTCTATATGTCACGTTGTCCACTTTAAAATATATTGCCTCCTAGTATCGAGAGCATTGTGTGATATGAAATCTTTGAAAATATTGAAGAGCTGTACAGGTGCACCTGGCTGACCTCTCTCATTCCATTAATTATATTTCATGTCATATTGTGTCATCTTTTTATTCATCTCTTCACTAGTTAACTTTCCCTTCTTTTTAATTGCTCATTATAAATTTTTCCCCCCGAACTTGTAGTACTTTTCATTTTACCTCTGTGAACCTATTTTGGTTTTGATTTGTGTTTTTTTTTGCCTTCTTTAAATAATTGACCATGAAAAAATACAATCTTATGCTGGTTTTGGCTGGAGCATAGGTAATTTTCTTCACAGTAGCTGCTCTGGGGCTGTGTTTTGGATTTGTGCTGAAAACAGTGTTGATAACGCAGGGATGTTTTAGCTGTTGCTGAGCAGCACTTGCACAGAGTCAAGGCCAGTTCTGTTCCTCACCTCATCCCACCAGTGAGGAGATTGGGGGTACACAAGGAGTTGGGAGGGGACACAGCCAGGACAGGTGACCCCAAGTGACCCAAGGGATATCCCAAACCATATGGAGTCATGCTCAGCACATGAAGCCTGGGGAAAGAGAAGAGGGGATGTTTGGAGTGATTACACTCAGCTGTATGGTCTCATGGGCATGGTGGTATTTGGTGTAAGATTGCACTTGATAATATTGGAGATCTTTTCCAACCTCAATGATTGTGTGATGATGTTTTGTCTTCCCAAGTCACGATTATGTGCAGTGGAGCCTGGCTTACCTGGAAATGGCTGAGCACCTGCCTGCCTGAAGTACTGAATGAATTCCTTGCTTTGCTTTGCTCGTGTATATGGCTTTTACTTTCCCCATTAAACTGTTTTTATCTCAACCCACAAGTTTTCTCACTTCTACTTCTCTGATTCTCTCTGCCATCCTGCCTGGGGGAGTGAGCAAGTGAGTGGCTGTGTGGTACTTAGCTGCCAGCAGGCATTAAACCATAACTGGTATAAAGATGAAGAATAATGATATAATAGCTCCAGTTGTCTTCTCTCCTATACAACCTAATGATTATCACTAGTATTGGGAAAGGAATTTATGATTCTCCAGGAAAAGAGGTAAGAGGGAAACAGGAGTTGGGGCATGCAGATAATAACAGAAATAACTTCAACAGAGATATTCTTTCTCACCTTGTGTCTTCTCTAATTACGACGTGATTGTCTGCTATTCTCTGGTATTTTACTGTATGGGCAAGTGAGCCCATTTCTGGGATTTATCAGATCACAGATGAGAAAACATAGGTTAGCCTGAGCTTTCTTCTTAGTCTTGCTGCCTCCAATGCTGCCTGCACCAGATGCTCCCTTTATTACCAAACTATTCCTGCTGGGTGTTTGTTGAGGGGTGCTCACATGCAAGGAGGCAGGGGTCTAAGCTCTCACTGACTTCTGCTTGACAGATTCTTGAACAACAAACTGCATGAGTTATTGAGAAACAAAGGTGACGTGTAAGCAAAGTGCCCAGAATAAGAGCATTTTATCTTCCTGCAAGTATGACTTCAACATTCTAGTTTTGGAGGTCTAATTTAAACAGAATTCAGTGCTTCACTGTTTAATTCTCTTGTGCTGTTGATGTGGGAGACTTCAGAGCGACAACAAAAATAAGGTAATAAAAGCAGACAATGACTTTGGTTATGTATTGTGTATCATAAATATTTGTGTCTCTGACTGGTTTCATTTTAGCTAGCTGAGGAAATATAACTTGCTGAAGGCGGTTACCTTTGTTCAAAGCCAACTGAGACAGCACCAGCACTCAGTAATTACAGCCATACAGTTTCCAGGAGACTCCTTCTTCACCAGACCTGTCGTCTCATGTCCCCATTTGTAACACTGTTCATTATATTCAACCTGCTGCCGTCACTCCAGAGCTTTCAAAAGGTATTCTGTGGNTTTTTAATAAGGAGTCTCATGTGCTATAGCCTGCTGTTTTTCATTGTGTGTCTCTTCTCATGGTTTCTTTTTGAGGCACCTGAGAGAAGAGCAGTGAATGTCTCTTAATCTTAAAGCTTTTTGAAAAACTGCAGTGGTAATCAACAGTACTCATCAGTAATTTCCAACTGCAGTAAGTGACTCAAAGTTTTTACATCTACATCTTATATTTTAAATGGATAATTATTTATTAATGGTGAAGATACTCTTCATCAAAAACAAAACCAAAATATCTACACAGTCTAGAACAGCACATCTGTTTAATCACTTATTAGCAAACTTTTTTTCAATATCTAATAATAAGTTTTTAAAAATCCCCCTGCCCTTGCAGTATCTCCAGTTGGACTGTAAAGGAGCTAAAGGAGTTTGTGCTCTGTTCTGTGGCGAGATGGAGCCACTCTTCACATCAAGCTTTAGAAATTCCTAGAAGAGCAATGAATAGAGGCAAGTTCAAACACTGAAACCATTGGAAAATAGCTTCCTAATGTAAACCAGAACTCCTTGTGGTAGTGCTGTTACCTCTGTTTGACTAGGCACTCATTGCTACAGCTGATCCACAGTGTAGCTCCAGGGAAGCCCCATCCTTGCTGCTGCAGACCTGGGTAAGCACCACAGCACAGATGAGAGGCAGGATGCAGGTCTGTGGGCAGGATAAACTGAAGGTCAGGTGGAAATGCAGCCACTGTAGGAACTTCTAAATAGATACCTGATTTCTGAGGTCATATGCATAGTGATAATAGCAGTAATACAGTTGGGGGAAGAAAAGCCCTGTGTCCCAAAATGGGCAGCTGTGCTCTCAGTGGAGTAGGTTCAATAAATGCAGGTATGACTGATGGGATTGCATGAAAAAAGAGCTGGCTAAAAAATATCCATCTTGCTCTGTAAAACCAGAAGTAGTGTTGGCCAGTGGTGGAAAGCTCTTTGAGAGGGGCAGCTGGTTACCTGCCCCTTTGATTAAGAACATCTGGGTTTCAGTGCACAGTCTTCATCTCCCAGTTCTCTTTGCACTTGTTCTGGGTACAAACCCAGAGCTGTACCACCAAATATACCACTTTCAGCTATGACTGTAAGTCATGGTATTGAGGTTTTCTCCTTGTCACAGCTACTAATAAATAGTCACATTTCCTATAAACTTCAAGCATCTACTTTGCACCTTCTTCTACTTAATTTTGCCCTAAACTCCAGCTGAAATTGGTGAAATGCTCTTCTCCTCATAATATTAGTTGTGCAGGGTATAAAGTAGCTTTAGTAATCACTGCCTTCTCCTGGCAGTTTTTGACAGATTGGTTCAGGGACCTGTGTTAATACCTTGTTATGTCTTTTTAGCTCTGCAAGAAGCAGGCAGCCAATGGCTGGATTTTCTAGGCTGTTTACATTTGGGAAAAGTATGTGTATGGAAGACAAATATCTGTGATCACATGAGAGGATCTTGCCTTCGTATATTTATAAATGCCCAGACAAGTAATCAGAGACATCTTGTGAGAGTTTTAGACAGAGCTAGGCAGAAAATTAATAAAAAATACATTTAAGAAATCTTTAAGTTTATTGCTGAAGAGAAGACCTGGAACAAGAGCCTTGGTCATGGTCTTTGGAACCATGCTGGCATCTTTTAGCTTTCATCCACCCCCTCCCCTGAAAACCTATTACTTGTCATCCCTTTCCCACTAACAGTTTCCAAGATTTTCTAAACTCCTTTCAGCTGCACTCACACATGACTACTCACTGACCCTTGTAATCCATCCTGTCACTCATGACCTATTCTGCAGACCCACAAAAACCATGTTTTCTCTTCCCTGCTGAAATGCCTTCAGCTGGTGGAGCCCAGCCATGCCTCAGTGGCCCTTTAACCACTTCCACTTGCTCCGACCTCTCATTCCCAGGTTTGCAATTGTTATGGTTGGCACAGGTATGGTCTGTGCTAAGATATGCCTTTAGCCAGGCATTGTTTGTGCAGTGTGAAAGGGAATGCTGCCTCCCTGCATTCAATGGTCCAGCTGTTGAAAGAAGTATTTTTAATTACAGGATATTGAATGAAGTATGATTTATCATATTATGTACTGACTAGTGAATGTAATAATGCATCTTTTCTACAATTACACAAGTTAATAACATTTCTATCGACTGCAGTTTCAGGAAAGGTCTCTGTGGTAGGAGATATTTAGTGTGTTGAGGTTAGTGACACAAGTCTGGTTGAATTCAGTAACACCAAGATTTAACCACTAACTGACAGATTAGATGAAAAATAGCAGTGAAATGATCAGATCACTTACATGTTATTCTTACTTTTCCCCAAGTTGCCAAAGCTTTATATGATGCTTAAATCAATTTGGTAAGTCTTTTTCTCTGCAACTGTGACTGTGTGCTATATCCTTCTCAGCCAGAGGTATTTCTGGACCTTTCCACCAGAGGTGGCCAATACCTCTGTGGTAGTGTGCACCTCTATTTTAAAAATCACAAAATGATATTGGACTAAATCCAGAAGTGGTGTATGTGGAAATGAGTTGTTGCTCATACCCTGTGTAGGAGGACACTGAAGTGGACATAATTCACTCTCTTTAGGGGGTTGGTCTGAGTTACTTATGGGAGAGCTAATGTTCTTGGAAATGTCAATCAGTTTTCATTTTAATAACATGCCTGATTGAATTCAAAACTGGCATTTAATGTTGACACTGCGCATGAACTGACATGTCATTATACACATGCTAACCTAGATTTATAAAATAATAAAATCCTTGTGATTTAAATTCCCACAAAATATTGATGGAAAAAGTGTCATACACTTATGGGAGTAGCTTACTTGCTAATGTGTTTGCCATTTTTTACTGACCTTATTGTGAATGCAACCTTGCTGCAGGCTCCTGCAAATTGGAGCTCTGCTACAGTATTTCTGTTCAGTTAATACCTGCAGAGCCACATATTTACTGGAAGAGCACTCTATTCTTCCTCCCTTCCTTCTGGAATACATTACCCTAATAACCAAAATGACAGTCTAGAATAATACATCTTTATTTATTGATGTATTTCTTGGTCCTGCTCTGTGATAAGAGGCATAGTGATTTCATTCAAGCAGGGTACAACACTGACAATTTCTTTCTACTTCAGTGTTCATCTACCTGAAGGAAAACCAGCCTGAATCAAGAAGAAAGAGTTTCCCTTTATTTGCTGTGCTAAAATAAAGCTGTGCTAAGGGAACATGAAGCTGCAAAGGCACGCTTTCAGTAGGGGGAGGAGATTCCAGGATTAACACGGGCAGTGTCATGTTTTAGGACTTTCACACTCAGGCACTATGGTACTGCCTTTTGTTAGAATTTGCATACTATTTCAGTGGTACAGTGGTGCTCATAATGCCATTTCAGTTTAAAATGATTTTCAATTAGGAGAATGGTAGGTCTTTTGGGGAATACTAAAGGCAGAAGTCTGTAATTTCTGAGCCAGAAATGGTGGAAAGATTGAAGGAAGACAGAGTGGTATTCATGTGGAAAAAGGTGGGGCTTTTTTTTGGTGGTGGGGTGTTACTTATCTCCTAGAGGTAGGAACTTAAAACTGGAAATGAGGTTAATTCGTGGCAGATCCTCCACTGTAAATCAATTACAAATTAAAAAAGAAATTAAACAGCTGAATGGAATTATTGTCCAGCTTGGAAAAAGAAGTGGTTGATCTTTAACTGGAGCTCTTTAGTTTCAATTTTTGTTTCCATATTGTCTGATTATGATATTTGGTAATTTTAGGGATATCTCTGAATTTTATTTCATCAAATTATCATTTTTTTCTTGTGGCAACAATGATTTTTTTTTTTATTAACTTCATGAACTAATCATATTACGCCTATGTGTGTGATTGAATGTCAAAGTCTTGATTACATACTTAAATAGAAAGCCATGCTTTTTGAAGAGGCTACATGCTCACAGATTCCCCACTCTTGATTTTGTGTTGGTTTCCCTTCCTTGGTTACCTGAACTGTAGCTTGGTTCCCTCCTGGAGGGAATTTCCTTTTGTGGTGGGTACAGAGAGCATTATGCTGGTGAGTTGTGTGTATTTAAGAAAAGAAAAATATGAAGAGAGAGAAAAGATATGTCTAAAAAAAAATATTTGTAATCTGGCCGTGAATTATCAAGCTTTATATAAATACTGAGTACTTTTGTGTTTCAATATAACAAAGTGGGATGACAGCTAGAGAAACAATCTAAGAAATTTTAATTAAAATAATATTTTAGGCATTTACATGGGGAAAAAAAGAGCAAGAAATATGCCTCTGAGCAAGTAAAGTCATGTTGCCCTGAAAGGATCCTGTCAGATCGAGGCTGTGAAGGAATACAGGTTCCAAGTTGTTTTGGGCAGTATGCATCAGGGTCGTTAAAGCCAACCTTCAGATACAGTGAAAAATTAATTTTCCAACATAGTAGAAAGTGAGAGAGGAAGTGAAACTATGACATCTGTGTTTGGATATAAAGAGGACACAGAAATTGAAGAACTGGCCTGAGATACTAAGGGAGGCACAGGGGGCTTGTAATGACCTTGTCACTTATATTCCACAGTAATGTGCAGTTCTCCCTTTCCTGCAGAGATTTCTATTGAAATTACCCATATCTAGACTGTTCTAATAAACCTTCTTGTAATTAGTTGGACCTGAGTTGCTTTCTGAGATTTGCTTTGGAAAGAAAAATAGAACTAACTGTTCTCAAGTGAAATGAACTTGGTATTTAATCAAAGAATGGGCTGAGTTAGAATAAAAAGTTCGATATTTGATGTTTGGGGGGAAAAAAATAAAGAATCTTAGAATTGCCTCTGAAGAAAGAGGAGCAAATTAATTTATTGTTTCTTTGGGTTGTAAATGGAAGTATTGCAGTTTGTACAAAAGAGAATGCTTTTCATTTCTTTTCAAAGAACAGAAAAAGAATGTTGGGTGAGCAATGCAGAGGGAATTCAGAAGCATTGGAATATAAGCTAAGAGTTGAAAGTAAGAGGTATTTCAGTTTGATAAGTCATTTATAAATAGCATTAAAATAAAGTAATGATCATTTAAGAACAAACATGTTATGCATTTTGAAGAGGAAACTTTTAAAATAGTTCAATAATTTTAATGTGATTAATTGCTTTGGACTTGAAACCTAATAGATATTTTTCCCTTCCTTATAATAGTAGTGTCAAAGGGAGAAATATAATGAACAGTAAAGGAAACAGCAAGACAGAGTGTGTTTCTTTAAGTCTTTCCAAAATTATGTATAATTTTACTAATGTTATTGTTCTCCACCCTCCCACCCTCTCTTTCTATAGATGTACATGGATTAACGTGTAAAAATGGAAATTTGATTTAGGGCTAAGCAAACTATTTCCATGGAAATAATAACATTGTTGATGTCCTTTGGTTTGGGAAGCATTCCAGAAAAAGCAATCCATCAGTTTTTCTTCAGTCTAGACACAGGCCAGGAATAATGATCACTTTTGCAAATGAGTGCAGTATTAATAGGAACCTTTCTATTTGGATTTTCATGGTTTTGAACAGCTGCAGTTTATGGGGTGTGTACGGGGTGTGTGTGCATATATATATATATGTGCACACAGAGAGATAAAAATTTCTTTGTGTTCAGATTGTTTTTACCATGTCAGTTTTCTTAAATGATAGTAGAGGTTCATGAAATTTTCTTCGACCATCTTTTAGTCTGCAGACTGTTCAGCATTATTTGTATTCTTAGCCATTTATCTAGTTCTGGTCAAGAAAGAACTAAGAAGCACTGACTATCAAAGAGTATATGATCTTGTGAGGGACTAATGGCTTTCTTGAGATTATTCACAAGCAAAAGTCTAAATAAGTCTAACCCATCTGAAGAGTTAAGGATAAAGTAGTCTCACAACGAAAAGTTAAAATTTGTGTTTTAGTTTCAGAGCATCATGTGCTAGATTTCACCAATGGACACATCCTGATGGTGCTGGGAGAGCCAAGAAGTTGCACTTCATCTTGGCTGGAAGCAGGGTAGTGTTCAGGGGGCTTCTGTCTGATGCTCTTGGGTGCTTCCAAATGGCAAAACCAACATGAGAAATGCAAACACAATCTGGTATAATTATTTGTAATTACTTATTAAGAAAAATATTCTAAGTGCTGTTTTGCTGTAAGTGCTGGCATTGTTTTTTATTGTTTGCAGTAATATGTATGATCATGGACAAAAGGCCATTGTTAAGCCTTTTTAAAAAAATTAAGCATAAAAGACATCAAGGCGTTTCTTTAAACATCAGTGTATATAAAACAGTATTTATAAAACCTTTATAAATTACAGTCTTTACTGGTGAGGCATATTCATATTGATGTTCAATTTATTTACCCAGGAGACCAATTTATTTCGCTACCTCGGTGCTAACTGTTTCCATTGACACCCAGGTCTGCTCTGACCAAGCAACTGTGACAAGTGGTTTATTGAACTGTAAACGGGCTCTGTCTGACTCTAAACAATGGCTTTATCTAATTATGAAACCCCATGCACCATTTCAGTCCAGTGTTGCTCGTTATACAAACAAGATTTTAATGGTATTGAAAAATTAATTTGAATCTGGGTACACCGTGCTACAGTGAAAGAGTCTGCATTGTGACTTTATAAAGCTGGTAACTCACATCTCAAGTGAGCTGCCTGAGATGTTCTGACTGCAGTTTGTTGGGCACTATGAATGCTTGAGAGGGCAAAACTGAACTGCCTTAGAAGAAGATATAAAGGAAAGGGAATAACTGAACAAAATCTATTGCTTATGCTTTAAATGTATCTGATATTATCAAGATGACTTTTTAAGAATAACCCTGATGGAAGAAATTTAGGTGTACTTGTGGAAAGGAAAATTGGATCCTCAAGAATAAATTAGCTGTGAGGCTTGGAACTGCTAGCAGAAATTGAATAGGCCCACTTGAAAAAACCTCCACTATTGTCCCTTTTGCTTTGTCAGAAGATAGTAGATTCCAATCATACTTTTGTTTTCACCTGTCAGCAAGTCAGCTTCTTCAAGAGCATTCACCAATAACCATACAAAGAATTCAGAGGGTTTACTCTACTTTATTGCTGTAGTAAAAAAATGATGGGAATGTATGTATATTAAACAACTGAAGAATATGTTAATATTCTAGTAACATACATGATACATTTCTGAGCAAGAACAAATCTCCTTTCCAGTGAGAATTTGCACAAACAGCAATTTGTAAACAAAATTCATTTAATTCCTCTTTATCACTGAGAAATGTTTGGATTGTTTTTTGAGGCATTGCTTAATGATCTTGTATAATTGGTTTCACAAGTTAAGTCCCTATTGGTAGTTTCACTGTGATTTTCTTATGAAATATGAAACTCTTAAAAATTTAATGGTGAATTAATATTAATTTAACCAAATATTTCAAGATTAAATTGATTAATATTTCATCTTCTAGATGGCTATGCAGATTTTTGAAAGCCACTCCAGTGTTGTCTGGCAAACCACTTTGTTATACAAAGACTGTTTAGAAATTTCTTGGCTCATGTGGTTTCTATGCAGTAGTCAGGCTGCCTGGGTCGCTGGTTATTTTTATTCATCCTCCAGAGTGAATGTAAATGAAGTGCAGGAAATGGAGGAGCTAAAGAAAGTTTACCAAGTCTGATGGAGTCTGCAGTTTCGCTGTGCCTGGCTAGAATACACTCTCAGAAGGAGCTCTGCATGATTTTGCAGGTTAATCTGTGTTCTCAGCAGGGTCTGACTTGTATCGAGCCTGCCATGCTCAGGCACCTGAGGCTGTCACTGACAAGGGGCTGCCAGGGATGGACTGCCACCCATCAGGTGCAAATGAGTCAGTTGCACAGAGCTGATAAAGCCAGAGATTTACTGAAGTAGACAGCCCTGTTCTAAAACAAGCTCTTCTCTCGATTGAAACCCTGTCACTTTAATCAGCCATCTGCCCTTGTCAGCACAGCCAGCAGAGAGTGCAGGAGGGGCAGCTGGGGGTGGCACTGCCTGGTGGCTGGGCCAGGGCAGGGTGGCCTCTCTGCTGGACTCTGCAGGGACAATGCCATGGCTTGGTGCTGGGGGTGTCCTGCAGCCCAGATGCAGTCCAAGGGGTGATTGGTAGTGCTAAAGGAAGACTGTTTTTTCCAGGTGATCTGTGCCTCCTCCTGTGTTTTTAATACAACATCATTCTTGTGTCCCAACTGTGCTTTTCAGAGTCTGGAATAGTCTCCTGGACAGTAACTTCACTCTTCCATCTCTATTGTCTCTATTGCCATACAGAGCTGTTATTGTAAATGCATATCTGAGTCCTGTAACAACATTTGGAACCAACAATCAAGCAGTGACTATTGATACAGTAAGGAATATTCGAAGTAAGTTTTTTTTGGTCCAGGAAATTTCAGTTTCCTGGTCTGTACTTTACATACAGAAATCAAAATCCATAGCCAAATGAGACATAATGACAAATTCTCATGAAAATGCATGAAAAATAGCTTTGACCTTAGAAGCTCCCAAACTGCAACAGACAGATCTACTTGCCAAAGCCAGAAGTAGTCTATTGAATCATGTAGGCACCATAAAGTTAGCTGAAGTGCTAATTAAGTATGGTCGTCTTAAAAGAATTCATGCTTCATCCTGGCTAGATGCCCATAAGAAAAATATAGATCTGTCACAGTCTTACAGACTGTAGTAATTAAGGTTTAAAATACTTCCTAGTCTAAAACAAGGACAGTTCAGACAGAGCTAACTGTTTAAACAGCATCCCTTATGAACTGACACTGCTTTTCTATTTCAGACTGGTATGTTTTAACTCTTTTGTTATTGGCATCTGTGCAAAATGTAGAGAAAAACAGAAATTAGGATTTTTGAATCTTGCATTTTGTCTCACAATTCAACCTGTGAATTGTGGAGGAGGGAGACCTCCATCAATGCTTTAGTCATATTGCTTTCAGTAGTGACTAAATACAAAATGAAAGGTCAAGTTGATTGCATATGGCCCTGACTTAAATAGGATAAACCTGTGGTATGTGAGTATGATCTCCCAGTATCATTTTGAATAGCATGTTATCTTTTTAGATCTCTGAACTATCACAATCTATTTTCTATTCAAAAAGGTCAGTCTAGTTTTAAGGGTGCAAGGTATTCAGGGGCCCAAGATCATGAACATTTTTGTACTGCACTATTAGTCTGTGTTACATTTCTGGAGTAATCCAATACTTGTCTCAGAAAAGTCTGCCCTCTGGCATAGTCATTCTGCTGTCATAAGAGTTTAGTTTTCTGTGATCTTGGTGGTATTTAACAATAAGGTCTGAACTGCATGTTTAGCAGAAGCTGTGGGAACATGGATGTCAAGTCCATTAATCACAGATAAAAAAATAAAAATGCCCTGGCTGGCCTGTCAACCAAGGATTAGCTGTGTCCTCACTGCAAAACCTATTCAAACAACCCAGCAGTTAGGTCAGCTAGTCCTTCTGCCCTGAGACCTTTTAGGAGAAAGTGGCAGTCACAGCTTACAGTTCTTGAGTGTGTGCACAGATACATGGCTGGAAGACCACAGGCTGCTCCTGTGTAGTGTTTGCTTCGCTGATGCCAGGCTGATGTAATTGCATTAAATCAGTGTCAAACTGCATGTTCCAAGGAGCAGATGAATGCATGAGGTGGAAGGGTATCAGCAGCACTCTGATAGCAACTTATGAGCATGTTTCTGTAACTCAGTAATTCATTTTTGGCCTGACTTTATTTGAAAGGTAAATATTAGGTGTATAGGTTTATTAAAAGATAAAGAAGATGAATTTATTAGCCTGTTTTCTAAATATTTTCTCATATACTGAAAAGATTAATTTTTTGCAGTGATGATGTGACTTTCATATAAACATGTCTGAGGGCACGTGAGGAAATGGAGCCAATGCTACAGAAATTCAGTCTGGATCTGCTGCTCTGGTTTAGCTAATGAAAGCAGGCAGTGTCTCTTCTGGTGGGGCTTGGTGACCTATCTGTCTTTCAAGTGATGTTGTGCTGGTGACTTGTGGTGGGTGAATTGGGATGACTTTTGTTTTTAGTCTGGTTAAAAAGGTCACAAAAATGTCTTGCAATCCTCTGTTGTGGAAGAAACTTTTATTTTTCTCTGCTGCAGCTCTCAGTCAATGTGGCTGTTCTGCATGGTTAACAACATATCTCCAGAATCCTATTACTATGCAAAGTAATTTCAAATTATTTTGCAAATAAAGTGCTCAGACTCTGTTGGATTTCCTGACTTTCTGGAGTTATCTTAAATTCTCAGAACCATTTGGCCCCATTCATTTTCATTTGCAGAATTATCAGTAATATGGAAATCAGTGTTAATTATTTCTCTAGCCACTATTGTCACCACTAGCCAAAAGTGACATTTTAAATCTTTGTCTTATTAGCAATTCTGATACAGAGGCACTCATTCAGCATGGTGCTCCATGTCTCTGGCACCTTCCCTGGCCATCTAACTCCAGGCTGCCCAGGAGGTCAGTGGGAAGAAGAGCTGGCTGGGATATTCTCACTCCAGTAATAAATGCAGCAACATCTTCTCCATGTCTGGGGTTGGCCTGGGTTTCCAGGGGCTCCTCGAGGTGTTTCTCAAACCCTATGGCATTGGTTACTTTGCATCCTTTGGCAAATTCTGTCCCCTTCATTAGCTGCAAGGGTGGCTGCAGCCAGCTCCAGCAACCTCTGTGGATGTTCAGTCTTGCTGGCTTGAGAGCTGCTTTGGACCAGGATGTTAGGCAAAGGATGTAGGGGACATGCCCAGGCTGTAGCTCACTGCACCAGCTTTTGGATGCCTGCTGAGAAGGCTTTTCATTCACATTTGTCCTCTTGGTATAAAGAATTTCTAAGGTGTGCCCTTAATTTTATAGTTTGACACATTAAGATTTATATTTGAAATTCAATTATACATTTATTAAAAGGTTGAGGCAGAGTATGAATATGTAAAGTGAGAATTGAAATTAAATGTCATATTAGGGTTTGCTTTAGGGTCTGCAAAATTTGGTGTACCTAGAAAATGGCTTTAAAATCTATAGTAGCCTTAATGAGTTTTCAATATACCTGTAATTCTGAAGCTCTTGAGAAAGGTAATAATTTTTCATTTTTGTTAGATAATGAATGACAGACCAAGCAGAACAAGTTCTGAAATTTGATATTTTTTCAAAGAACCATATATATAGTAAAATGATGACAATGGAACTTGTTTATTAAACTAATGTAGTGATTTTATCACTTCATTCTTGGTATCTTAGTACCTGATATTAGCCTGGAATGGTTGTCATGGTAGCAGAACACACTGTTCCTTTAATTTGACCCTAAGTTCAAGCCCTGCTGTTGTGGCAGAAATGCCAAGAACACCTCCACTTTTATTAAAAAAAAAATCCTATCAAATACATGCAAAACCAAAAATGACTGAAAAGGAAGGACAGTCTGACATGACATTGAAAAAGAGCTTTATTTTAACTAGGGGATCAAGAAATAAACAACTGTTAGGATGCATTCAGTGTTCACTGTGTGTTCTCTGTTTAGGCTGACTTGCTCCACCACCATTATATTCATTACTCCCAGTAGAAGGGCTTCCCTTTAAAAATTTGCTTTTATTTATGGATTTTATGGATGGAGCCCAGAAAATGGATAAATTCTTGGTATTGTTAGAGGAATGCCCTTTCCTGAGGCCAGCTAGTGAGAGGAGAATGTAGGAAAGATGATCTCAAAGAATGCTCTGGAAGTCAGTGTGCTCAGATCAGTGGAGTTTGAAAACATATGTTGTCCTGAAGGAGTAGCAATAATGCTGTTGTAATATTTGGAGAGATTATGGACACAACATAAATCTGTGATACAGTAGAAAGGGTAACACGTTCCTTGCTGCCTTTGTGTCCATGTGCTGTGCTGCTCTCACTTTATCATTTTTGCAGCTTCAAGGAGGATGTCTGCTTCAAATGCCCTTGGTGCTCTAAACTGGTCTAGATTTTCAAGAAATGATCGAGGCAACAGTTTATAATCTCCAAGTTTCAATTTGAGAACTGTGGCAATGACTTAAAAAAAAGCTCACTGCTTGAGCAGACCTAATGAGATTTTGGTGCTGTTCACACACGGGAGCTTATGCTCTGTGCTTGTCCAGAGACTGCTTTGCCAAGTCCTGCAGCAGCTGCTCTATTTTTGTTATTTATTGCTGCTGAACTTCAGCAGGGAGCATTGTCAGAGAGATGTGTGTCATCCATGCTGCAGCACATCTGCACATTGCCCACATCAGCAGCTGTTTGGCCAGATCAAGGCAGGCTGGGTGGCTGGTGGCCTCTTTGGAGCTGAGGGACAGAACTGTGGGATCTCTGTTCTTCCATGCAATACTGTCCTGGCCTGGGATGTTGATTGTTGGCTGAGGACTTTCGCAACATTAAAAGAAATAGGGGTGAACTTCAACAGTCTGTATGCAGTGGTCATTTGGGATTGGTGTAAAATTCTTCTGATACCCAAAACATTCTATCAGGAGTGGGCACTGACAGCAAGCATGAGTTAAACACTAAATCTTTGATGCATGGTTGTGCCAGAAGCCAAAAATCTGGGAAAAGCATGCTGAGGGCAACATGGGCTTGGCTGATCCCCAAGGGCTGGCAAACTGGGACTTGAGGACAAATACAGCAGGGGACCCTTGGAATGGTCCCACCCATCCTGCAGTGCCCTCACACAGAGACTGGGGCTGGCCCAGGACAGTAACTGGGGTCAGGCACACAGCAGTAATTGCCAGGCAAGTCCATGATGATGAAGCAAGTCTGATGTCCAGAGGAGATAAATCCTATAGTAATGAAGAAATGTAATCTGGGTGAGTTTTTAAGGTCATTACTGCCCTAAAGATTTAGTGGCTTTCAATTTCAATTTAAAGATTTCAATTTTCACACTACTGTCAACTAGAAGCATGAAACCTTTGTGGGTGTGTGGTTGGTTCTCCCCAGTCTCTTTTTGAGATTTACAGCTATTCTGGAGCATAGTCAAAAGCTGTGAGTTACTAGTCTGTTGTTGCATTTACTAAGAACAAAATGTTAGGGAGAATTCTGTGTCCTGGAGAATTATCCTTGCCTTCAAAGAGCAAAATATGAATGCAAATCAGTTTGCAAATATCATTCTAACATCAGTAATTTTCAGTTGAAGAAAATGTGAACAAAGTATAAATAACCTAATTATTAGTGTTCTTCCTGACACAAATGATGCCTTGTGAATTCTGATCTTATGGGAAATAGATGGAAAAAAAAGACACAACGAGTACAAGCATGTGAGTGTTACTCTGTTCTAACAGCAGATCAGTTTAGGCTTATTTGCCATGTAGTGTGCCCTTTGATAAAGCCAAAATGTTCCAGCTTCCTTTCTGTGTTTTCATGGCTGTGATATAAGCTTGTGTTTTATTTTATAGTAGTAAAAAAGAGGATATGATCTGAATATCAGTGTCAAACAAAAAGGCATTGCCCAGTGCTGGTTGTTTCTAATGTTTCTTTTGAAGATGCTCAACTCTCCTCTTTCTCTCTAAAAATGAGTCCCAGATTTCACCGAATGAATTATATTTGTTTAACCCTCCCAAAGGGGATGAGCACCCACTATCAAGGATGCAGCTTTTGGCCTCTGCTGTGCAGCTCTGGGGTTGTGGAATTTTGGGGCTGTGGGATTTCAGGGTTGAAGCCCATGCTACACAGTGTGCACACAAGTATAGGTAACTCCATTTTTTTTTCATTTTCTCCTGAAGTAATGTAAAAAACCCAAAGCAAACCAGCCCTTCTCCTTGTCTTCCAAGCCCTCCAGGTTTGGTCTTTAGCTCAGCAGTAGGCACAACCCTGCTGCTCTTTCAGAAGTGCCTAAAGGGTTATTTGTAACCTTTGCTTGGGTATAGTACAAACATGACCTTTGCAGGTTTCCAAACTGCAAAAATCAGAAACTTCAACATCTTGATATCCCCATTACAGCCTGTATATAATGGAGAAAGATCTGCCCTCAAAATGCTTGACCAAAAATTTTTAGGGTAGTTTAACAAAGGTTTTAAGTGTTCCATTTTTCACCTTCCAACATTTAAGTAAATGTTTTGTAAAAGGTGTATAATGGTCTTAAGTCTTCCTTAGAAGAATTATTTCTGTTGAGAACTCAGTGTAATGTTCTTGTCTTGTTTGTTCTAATTTGTTGTTTTGTGTTTTTTGGGTTGGTTTTTTTTTTCTTTTTTTTTTTT
>VZTT01061284.1:0-13899 GCA_013400855.1 Buphagus erythrorhynchus
GGTTGGATCTGATGATCTTGGAGATCTTTCAATGATTCCCTGATTGTGTGATTCCAAGGGCTGCCAGAGCAGGCAGCATTTAGAGAAATCAGGATTTATGAAAGGCCACGACAGTTTTTTTTTCTTTGAAAGTTTCTCAACAGGCAGAGCTGAGGAGGGATCACCTCTCTCCACAGATCTAGTATGTCCCTGGAATGTCAGATGTTCTCCCAGATGCTGGAGATTAAAAAGACAGAGCTCCCCAGGCAAGGCAATATTCCAAATTCTGTTCAGGAGAGCTCTGATGGACATCAGAAAAGAACAGGAGGTATCATTTCCTTGTCTGTAAAACCCAGAGTAAATGGGCTGGAACCCAGGAGCAGAGGGAAAGTGGAGAGCCACAAAATGCTGTTCCAGTTGTTTTTCCTCCCAGTACAGGAAAAATGGGGTCATTATTGAAAAATACTGTGTTCCTGCTTTGAAATCCTACCTTTCTTTTATCTCAACCTGGCATATCTCTGATAGTTACCTGTAGTGGTGGGAGTGGTCCCTCTGCAGATTAAGATCTGTTCAGTGCCTGGGAATGTTTGGATGGATGGAATTGTACAAAATGAGGACATTACCATCATCATCATCACTGCTATTCCTGCTGCTGGTAGCTCCATCATTCTGTAAAAACAAGCCTCTCTCCAAGAGTGAGTGAGGAGCCCCAGGTGTCAATTCCCAGTGTTCTCAGGAGCTGCTGGGTTGTGTGAGCCCCAGTTCCACCCAGCTGAGCAGAGGCAATGAAGGAACCACAGCTGGCTGCTCTTTCCATGCAGGATTCATTCCAAGCGTGACTGTGCAAATATTTATTATTTGCACAAAGGTACAGAGAGGAACTTTTGTTCTGTGAGGGTTGAGAGTCTGTGCACAGACCCAGCCCGGGGTACTCTGTCCTCTGCTGCCTGGAGGGACTGAGGTGAAGGATCTGCTGGGAGAGGAGAGATCCTGGGCTGTAATTCCCACCCCAGGGATATTTGCTTTGTTTTATTCCATGGATTTTGTGAAATGCTTGTTATCCAGTTTAGAAACAGTCAGAATTTTTTCTTCCAAGCACTTCTAAGCCATGGAGCCACAATGAGGAAACTTTTCCTTCTCCCTGCTCTAATTATGGTGAGCTTGTCACCCCATGCTCACCTGCCTTGAGCCTGGAGACTGAGCCATGATCCCTCTCCTTCCCAGCAGATTCCTCAAAAATTCATCAGTGTTTGGGCATCCTCAGGGAGGCAGAAGACACAACTCAGTCTGAGGGAGGCACTAAATCTGCATCTCCCCTTCCCCAGTGAAGACAGGAACTGTGGGTGCTCTTCCTCCTCACTCAGTTTGGACAAAATTCCTCTGAGGGAGATGAAGGGATATAGGCTGGAAGTGACCATGGAGCTGGCCAGCCCCAAAATCCTTTTGGACATTCCTTTGATGCTCCTGGTCCCTAAACTCCACTCGAATTCCCCTGAGGGTGTTTGTGTCCTGTGGGGACGTGGAGAAAGAAGAAAGGCTCCCCAGTGAGTCCAAGTCAGCTTCACTGGAATGTGAGACCCAGAGCTGCAGGTGGGAATGGCCCTTCCCAAAGTTCCAGAGGCTGATGGGATAATTTGGAAGAAAATCCCACGCTGTGATTCAGCTCTGAGGTCACAGGGAGAGGGTTTTTGGTCCTCGCCCATCACACACAGAGGTGGTACCAGAAAAACACAGGATCTCAGCTTGCCTGCAATGAGAATTGTGGGAACACCACAGGGAGAAAGGGCAATTTGAATATAAATCTCACTCAACAGCCAATAAATCCAGATTGTGTCCCTTCTTTTCCCTCTCAGTCAGGAAAAAAAGTGCTGAAACTGGTCTAACAAAATACAAGAGTCTTTATAGCAGGAAAAAAAAAAGATAGAAAAGGTTTAGGGTGAGATTTTTGGCAGATTTGGGAAAAAAAAAATGCAGCTTTCAATTCTGAAAAAATCCCTTTAGCTGACTTTAAACAGGTTAGAGTTTCCAGCTGTAATGAGATTGGAGTTTAGTGTGTTCCCAGCTCTGGGCCTGGTTTTGGGGTGCTCTTCCAGGGGGTGGCAGTGGGTGGGAGACACGATTTCCTCAGGAACAGGTACAGTGCTGACAATTCCATTACATGTTACAATTCCATTTTTAAGTGTTGTGCTGTACCTCATCTTTCCTTCTATCCCATAATGACACTGTGGGGGGAAAGGAAGAGAGGGGTTTGTTTCTGTCTAAATCCCATCCTCCAGGGATGGGAGCAGGGCTCCACTTACCCTTCAGTGCAGGGATGGTGGAATAGAATTCCTGGTTAATAGGTCAGGTTCAGTTATTCTCTGTGAAGAACCATTCCCTATATCCAGCTGGTGTGACAATCCCTGTGGGAATGGGCTATGGACAGTCATCAAAGCCCCCCTGAATAGCCCAAAACTTCTTTCAATCACTCATTCAGGCTTTTCTGCTGGATGCCAGTGCCCTCTGGATCCATCCCTGCTCCAATGGATCCCTGTGGCATGAACACAGGGTGGGTTAGGATTAGGAGAGGTGGCTGTGAGCAGTGGGAAGCTCCCAGAGATATTTTCACATCAGGAGGCTCAGGAAGGACCTTGTGGATCTCCACAACTCCCTGACAGGAGGGGACAGCTGGGGGGGTCGGGCTCTGCTCCCAGGGAACAGGGACAGGAGGAGAGGGAACAGCCTCAAGCAGTGCCACGGGAGGCTCAGGTTGGACATCAGAGGAATTTCTTCACTGTAAGGGTGGTCAGGCACTGGAAGGGGCTGCCCAGGGAGGTCTGGAGTCCCCATCCCTGCAGGTGTCCAAGGAACAACTGGATGTGCCTGGGTTCCAAGCTGGGCATTGGTCAGGGGTTGGACTCAATGATCCTGGAGGTTTTTTCCAACCTTAACCATTCCATGATTCCATGATCAGCAGAAAAGCTTCATTTACTCCCTTTCATGCCTCCTTTTTACCCTCCCTGGGATAAAAAGTTGCTTCTTCTTATCTCTGTTGAAAGCGCTTTGTCTTTTCCCAGCAAACAGAAGTAGCTGGAGTTTCTGTTTTTGTGGCAGCAGGAGCTGTGCTGCTAAACAAACACAGAGAAAGCCAAAACTTCCTGCCACTTCACATGTTTGTGTTTTGAAAACCAAGCTATTTATTTAGACAAACTGGAAAATATAACCACAAATAACCCCTAAAGTGTGTTGCTCACTCGCAGTGAGTTAACTGAAACCAGAAGAGGGAGAATTTGTTTATCCACAGATTTTCCTTCCCTCTCCAGGATAATTCTTTCCTCTTTCCAGCCCCTTGGGTTTGTCCCATTGTAGCACCCAGTGCTGCTCCAAGAGCTGGGAGGAGCTGCAGGAGGGGGAGCACAGGGATTTAGTGACTTCATGGATCAAAGATCTATGGAAATACCATGCCCTGGAGTGGGTGCTCCAGCTTTGTGCACCCGGGGAAAGGCACCAAATGAAATCTCAGCCCCAAAACTCCCCGTTTGACCTGGGAAAGCAAAGGCATTAATCCACAGCTCGGTGTGCTCTGTGCTGCTCCTAATCCTCTGGCTGCTGAAGGACAGCACTGTCACCTTGGCAAAGGCAGTGGGAATGGCTCAGGACAGGCTCCTTCCCCGCGGCTCCGTCGCAGGAACTTTATCTCAGATTGTGCTCCACCGGCGGAATGGGAGGGGGAAGGGAAGGGCTCCTACCTGACACGACAGACAATGACCTGCTCCAGGGGAATATTAAAGAGCTCAGGGAATGCAAAGGCTCCATTTCCAACCCCTGCTCCCGCGTTTGGAAGGCAGCCTGGAAAGGTGCGTGCACCCCTGGGCTGGTACCCGCACTGTTGCCACGGCAACGAGCAGAGGGATGGAGCTACCAGCATCATTCTCCTCTGCACTTCCTCCTCCCTCCCAAAAGTCACCTCCCCTGGAATTAGAAATGACACCCCTCCATCCCCTGGGAGTGCCTTTCCTTCCTGAGCTGCATGTCTGCCTTTGGTTGGCAGAGGCAAATGTGTGAGTGGGAGATCAGGAGGTGATGGAGAGTGGAAAACAGGGCTGTGCTCAGGGCCCAGACTGGACTGAGAGCTTTTCCTTCATCCTGTGTGCTGCTGAATTAATCTTGGACTAATTTGGGCTGGTGTGGATGCTCTGGAGGACAGAGCTGCAGTCCATGCATGAGGGCAGCCCATGGCACAGCTCGGGGGATCCTGAGGATCAGCCTGGGTTATCCTGGAGGCTGGACTGGGTGAGGAACAGGATTTGGGGGTTGCAAAACACCTCACAGCTTTGGCATTTCCTCTGTGTTGGATTAGCAGGGCTTGCAAAAGCTTTCACATAAAACAGGAGGTGGAAAAGCACCTCGGGGAAAGCCCCTGCCTGGAGAAGAAGAGTGGAGGCTCCAGTTGATTGTTTAACTTGGAACCAGGCTCGAGTGTGGAGGATCCCACATCTTCCATCCCATGGGCCAGGAGCTTTCCTCATCCTCCTCCCCCGTCCCCCCAAGTTTAATTGTGTGGAGAAGGCAGATGGGGCTGAGAGAAGTGACTGCATCTTCCCATGCCTCAGGCTGGGATACAGCAGGGACTGGAGTCTGACTTTCCCATTATCCCTCTAGCATTCCCCAGTCTGTCTCTCCCTCGTCCTTGTCACATGGGCTTGGGAAATCTGCATATTGAAATGAGGAGTTTCTGCAGCAAATCTACATTTTCAGGCCAAAGTTTAAAAACAAAGTTTATTCCCTCTCTCTGGACCCTGAGGTACCCACAACATCCCCACAGCCCTGAGCAGCCCAGGGAAACCTCTCACTGCTCCAGGAAGGGTCGCAGTGATACTTCCCACAGCTCTCCTGCACACCAGCACAAAGCCTCCTCCTGCTGTATCCAGGGGTCTCAGGGCCAAGGGAAGGGTCTCAGGTGGACCTTAGGGCTCTTATTCCCCAGGGATTGGGATGGATTTTCCTTCAGCTTGGTGCTCAACCACATGGTTAATTCAAAGCATGTGCTCTGCTCGTACCAGAGCTGGTGCTGGAAGTGAGCTCCACGTGCTGGAAGTGAGCTCCACGTGCTGGAAGTGAAATCCATGTGCTGGAAGTGAGCTCCACATGAGCTCCACGTGCTGGAAGTGAGCTCCACGTGCTGGAAGTGAGCTCCACGTGCTGGAAGTGAGCTCCACGTGCTGGAAGTGAGCTCCACGTGCTGGAAGTGAGCTCCACGTGCTGGAAGTGAGCTCCACGTGCTGGAAGTGAGCTCCACGTGCTGGAAGTGAGCTCCACGTGCTGGAAGTGAGCTCCACGTGCTGGAAGTGAGCTCCACGTGCTGGAAGTGAGCTCCACGTGCTGGAAGTGAGCTCCACGTGCTGGAAGTGAGCTCCACGTGCTGGAAGTGAGCTCCACGTGCTGGAAGTGAGCTCCACGTGCTGGAAGTGAGCTCCACGTGCTGGAAGTGAGCTCCACGTGCTGGAAGTGAGCTCCACGTGCTGGAAGTGAGCTCCACGTGCTGGAAGTGAGCTCCACGTGCTGGAAGTGAGCTCCACGTGCTGGAAGTGAGCTCCACGTGCTGGAAGTGAGCTCCACGTGCTGGAAGTGAGCTCCACGTGCTGGAAGTGAGCTCCACGTGCTGGAAGTGAGCTCCACGTGCTGGAAGTGAGCTCCACGTGCTGGAAGTGAGCTCCACGTGCTGGAAGTGAGCTCCACGTGCTGGAAGTGAACTCCATGTGCTGGAAGTTAACTGGGACTTTACGAGGCTACAGACCCAGGAATGTCCCTGCTCTTGGATGTCCTCATGTTTGCCAAGAACATTTGCTTGTGTAGATGATTACAGGAACACCCCAGTGCAGATGAACCCAACTCTTTCAATTCCAGCAAATGTTCTCCCAGAGTTATCATAGAATCATAGAATGAGGTGGAAGAGACCTTAAAAATCACCTTGTTCCTCCCCCTGCCATGGACAGGGACATCTTCCACTATCCCAGGGTGCTCCAAACCCCATCCAACCTGGCCTTGGACACTTCCAGGGATCCAGAGGCAGCCACAGCTTCTCTGGGCCAGGGTCACCCCACCCTCACAGGAAAGGATTTCTTCCCAATATCCATTTAAATGCACTATCTTTCAGTTCCCTCTTGGAGCCATTCCCCCTTGTCCTGTCACTACAATTCCTAAACCACTCCTCTCCAGAGGCTCCTTTCTGCCACTGAATCTCCACAGTGTTGTTCCCACTTATCCAATCTTTCCCCCTGGTTACTTTGTGGCCTGTGGGCCTCACAGATCATTGCTGTTCCTCCATCACCATAATTTTCCTTCCTTAAATATCATCCCAGTAGGAATCAGCCCCTCCCCTGGCTCATGGCAGAGCACCCAGGGGTGGGCAGAGCATGGCTCCATCTGCTCCGTGCCCTCCATGCTCTCCCTCCAAAGGCTTTAAAGGCTGCCACTACCAGCAGTGTTCCTCTGTTTCCTCTGCCCAGACAGAGCAAGAAGCAAAGGGGAAGCTCCAAAGGGGAAGGTCCTGCTTGGCTGGGCAGCATGTAACATTAAAGGAGCTCTGGGAGAGGAAATGAACTGCTGGGGGTTCATATCCTCAGAATTTCTGGAGCTTGCTTGGTCAAACAGCTCAGTGAAAGGAGTAAAAAGATCTTCCTTGTCTCCCTCCATCCTTTTCCCAGTTTAAATCAATGCCCTGCCCTTCCCACACATATTGGCACAATGACCCTGCCTTTCACCTTTCCCAAGAGCCACAATAACTCTGCTATGATTTTCCCTTCAGCCTCTGGACTGTTCCATGCTCTTGCCTGGCCTTCAGCAGGATTAGCAAGGGGAAAGTGCCTGCAGCTCCGGGGTGAGCCAGAGGAACTGGAACTGCAGAAACATGGAGCTGGAAAAGCTGTTTGCACCTCCCCCGGGGATGATAGTGGCCATTGCAGGGCTGGATTGGCTCTAATTGCAATCCCAACAAAGTGATATGGAAACGATGCCACAAACCACTGGGAAAGGGCCAGAAATAATCACAGTGCACAGCAAGGTTCTGCTGGGTGGAGAAGAACCTGTGGAAAAACAGGGCATTGCATGAAAGAGGAACCAAGGCATTATCTGGGCTTCTGAAGCTTTGTGGATAACAATTCCTTGATTTTTCATGGGATCTCTCCTTCCATGGCACTTCCCTCCCCTGCACTCAGCTCTAGGAATTGCTGTCAGCCCCTAGAGCAAAACAAAGCCAACCCTTGACCTCGGAGTCTTCATCAGGATACTCCAAGGATATTTTTGTGCAATTCCTCTCAGCTGGAGTTCAATACTGGTGGTTATTTTGCCACGAGGTTTGGTGCTCTTTGGACATCCATCCATGTTTCTGCTGGACTGCATCCAATGGCATCACCTTTCCAGGCTGCTTGGACTGCAAGGCACAGTGAGTTTAGGGATGAAGGAGCCTTTCCTGGGGAAGAAGAGCCTGCCCTTGGGGCTTGGACAGGAAAGGCAGGTGCCCTTTCAGAGAAAGAGAGGTGCCAGGGGAAAGGGGCAGTGTGGGGGCTGTTCAGACCCTCAGGGGCTTAGGAACTGAGAGTGACTCCTGTGACAGCAATGCTTTGGAAGGGTTCTAGAAAGAGTCTTTAGAGAGGACACAAAGCAGGGAAATGGCTGGAAAAAGAACAGGGAAATGCAGATTTGGGCACCACATTTTTCAATCCAGAATCAGGATGGGTTTTCTCTGTTTATTGTCCCCTCAGCAAGGCAGGGCTGAGACAGTGCTGAGAGAGAACTTGGGATATTTTGGACTTATAGGGTGTGATGGGAGACAGACTTGGCTCCACTTCCAAGATCCAACTTCCCTCCCAGCCAGCCCCAGTGAGACCAGTACCTCCCAGTGATGAGCTTCCAACAGTCACACACTCATCACTGGTCTCTTCTCTCCATCCAAAGATTAACTTTTTGAGGGGCAGAAATCCTCTGTCGGTCCTCCCAGTGTTGAGCTTCACAAAGTCCCATATTCAGCATTGTCTTGATGCAAATCAGAACTTTTGGGAGGCAGGAATCCCCTCCTGATCCTTCCAGCTGCTTTTAAGCAAAGCCCAGGCTCTGAGTGGATTTGGATTTGGCTGAGATTCCTGTCACTCCCAGACACCCATTCATGAACAACAGCCCAGAGAAAAGAGGGAAATCATCTGCGATGGGTTGGAAGGTAAATACCTCTCCCTCCACTGCCCCTGACAGCCCGTGCCACAGCTGAGCTCACCCCAGGAGCTCGCTGCCATTAATCACCTTCAGAAGGGGCTGTTCCACCTCACAGTGTTTGCTGTGCCAGAAGGTTGGGCTGGAAACCTGCTGCCAGTCCCACACACTCCTTGTTCAGGAGAATGTGATGCTGGAGCAGGGCCAGAGCTCACTTCTCTGCCTTGCTTCCAGCTGCTGGGAACAGTGAAACAGGGCTGTTCTGCTGTGGGTTCCATTTCTCCTTCACCTCCTCTTGTTCCCCACCTTTTTCTCCTTCTTTTAAGGCCTCTGAGAAAGGGTGAGGAGGAATCTCTTATCCTCCCCAGCACCACCAGAGCTCGGGGATTATAAACCCTGCACAAAGCTAATAGGGAAAGGAGGAGAGAGGATTAGGATTTTTTTCCTTTGGAAAGGGATATGGATTATCTGGGCCAATAACCATGGCTGTGACATGCCTGTGTTCTCACCACTGATTCACAGGGAACGCTGGAGTCTCCAGGTGCAGTTTTGGAGATCCTGCTGCAGGCAGTGGGAGGTCCTGCCCTCCCTTCCTTGGGCTCCAGAGCAGCCCTTCACTGATTTGTTATTCCCTCTCAATCTATTATTGATCCTGAAAAGCTTCTTTGTGAATTTGCCTTTACTGGAAGCTGAATTTTCCCTTCTGCCTCATTCCCTCTCTGTCCCAGCCTCTTCCTAGGAACGTGCCCAGTGTTCCCACTGCCCCATTCCTGTGTTTGCTTTTCTAGCCAGGGTTCTGCCTTGCCTTCCTCCCCAGAGCTGCCAGGAAAAGCTCAAGGGGAAGTCCTGAAGGTCATGTAGACCCCACTAGCACCTCCTTTTAGTTAAAAACAGATAATTTGCATTAGTGTTGGAAGGTACCTTAAGGCTCATCCATGGGCAGGGACACCTCCACTGTCCCAGGCTGCTCCAAGCCCTGTCCAGCCTGGCCTGGGACACTTCCAGGGATCCAGGGGCAGCCACAGCTGCTCTGGGCACCTGTGCCAGGACCTCACCAAGTCATTGTAGAAATTCCTTCCTTACATGTTCCTTGATGTGGAGCTGGGAATGGACACACAGATGGAGCTGCATTCCTGGGGCCTTGCTCTGGTCTTCCACAGGGGATTTGTAAAGAAGGCTTTCACACTCCTGGACTCTCTGACTTGAATTTCTAGCAAGCTTTGGGCACTCAGTTCTGAGATCTGCCCAAAATTCCTCTGAAACCATGGGCTGTGGTGGGCCAAACTCCTGTGGAAGTGCCAGCCCAGCCAAGCAGGAGGGAACAAGGTTCTTGGAGAGGGAGGGCTGTGTTAACAGCAGAGGTGTGCCTGTGCAAGCAGTTAATCACCAGGAATACAATTAGCACTTAAAAACCTCTGGACACCCTGTGCTGGCCTTCCCTTGTCCTACACCAGTGTCTTGCTGGCTCATTACCTGCGACACCTCATTTTCAGTGCTGCTAAATCCAGCTGCCTCCAGAGGCTCCCGGTGCTCCAGAGGGGATCCTGCCTTCTCCAGCAAGGAGCATCCCTGCTCAGCACGGGAAGCAGCCGGTGCTGATGGACACAGCCACTCCCTTTCTTCCCCCATTTCCCCCCATTCCACCCAATCATCCACCCCGCAGCTCTTTAAAACACTGTTCCTCTCCTCAAAGTGCTTTTAATTGCTGCCCCTCACCCAGCAGGCTCACAAAAGCAGATGGGAGGGTCCAAGGTCTCCTTTGCCAGAAAATCAGGCTTTTTTCAAATGTGGAAGACCTCAATTAATAAAATATTCCTCATTTTTCTGAGGTCAGCTTTAGCAGCTGGGCCCCGTGATCAAATGAGAGCCTTTTCCTCGGGATGTCTGCTGGCTGGAATCTCATTAATGCTCACTTGTGCAACGTTTAGTAGCAACTAAATGGGACAGAAAGTGGCTGTTTCCTTTTTCATCCCCCATGGATGTGGCAGGAGGCAGGAGGATCTCACACCGCTGTGTTTTACCCTCTTTGCCCCTCGAATCACATCCCTTCTTTCACTCAGTGCCAACCCAGCCTTCAGATCCTTGCAAATCTCTGCTGGTTTGGGTGGAATTCAGGGCAAAACGGTGTCTGGCAAGTAGATGAGGAGTCTGTGCTTGTGGCAGTGTGGATTTTCACAGCTCTGCAGTTGGAATCGCTCTTGCCCCGTGTGAGTGAGGCCAGGGAGTGACCCTGGATTTCCATAGTGTTTAACTGAAAGCAGAGTGCAGCTCTTGCTTTCTAAATTCATCAGTCACCCCCAGAACATCCATTTTAATGGAGTTCAGGCTATGGAGCCTTGAAGGGAATTGTTCTGCAATAACGAGCTCATGTGTAAGAGTTATGCCCCAAGGAAAAGCTTCTCCTCCCAGTGGGATCTGAGTCCTCACTGAGGGGCACTTCTGGATGACTCACTATTATTATTTATTACTTCTCTGGCACCATAAATGTGCAGGGCACTCTGGAAAGGGCACAGGACAACATCCCTGCCTTGATGAGGTTACAATATCCCTGCTCCCACTCCAGCCAAACTTGTGGCATGCTGCAGATGAATAACTGGACTGTGGGGAAGGAAGAAGGAGCAGCCTCAGTCCCCACTGGAATGAAACACCAGGCATTAACTCAAATGCAAACTGGGAATTACCAGGGAGACACAAGTAAGACACAACTAAGAGAATAAACCACATCCATGCATTATCTCCAAGAGCAGGATAGAAGAAGGAAGGAAGGAAGGAAGGAAGGAAGGAAGGAAGGAAGGAAGGGTACACATCCCTCTCTCCTCCAGCCATGGTGCTCAACACTTCACTCCAAGGGGCTGATCTCTGTATTTCCCATGTGGAATCTCTGCCCCAAGTGCCCCAGTGGCCCCAGGCAATGCCAGCACCATCATGTGCTGTTAAAAGTTGGTAAATCCAAGGTAGAAGTGCAGCCCAGCCTGCAGTGTCTGTAACATCCTCTCTGCTGTCTGGCCCTGTCTGGCCCATCCAGAGGGTTTTTTTCATGGAAACATGAGCACCTTCTATCTCTGCTCCCCATTCATGTCCTTCCCTGAGGTCTGTCTGTGCCTCTCCCATGGAATGTGTTCACATCCTTCCAGCAATGTATTCCTGTGAAAAGAGCATATTCCCAAGGTAAGAAACGGACACCAAATTCCTGGCTTGACCACCTGATAAAGGTGGTGCATCCCCAGTACTGCAGTATCCCAGAGCAGAATTTGGGAGCTCTTACTTATCATTGCACCAGATTAATACCAGCACACACCTCAGGGCTGGAGCCCAGAGCTTGAATCCAGGTGTTTCTCCCAACAACAGCCCCCACCCACCTTCCTGCCAGGCTCCCTGAATCCCCAAATCCCCAGGCAGGCTCTGCTCAGCCCCATTTTTCCAGCAGAGCAGTGGCTCCAGCAGCCAGGGGCACACCTGGGCATGTGCTGAAATCGAAGCTGTCACAGGAGGCTTTGCCATGCCCTGGGTGCTGGTTCTCCATCCTGGTGCAGCCCTTCCCAGCTCTGCTGCATTCCCATAGGCATCCAACCCTCCTCCAGCATTTTCCACAGCAGCTGGGCTGAGCAGAGCAGCACTGTTCTGACACAAACACTTTTTGCCAGGGATTTCACAATTGGCTGCCCTCCCTCACCTCCGAACCGGGACTCCTTGCCAAGAATGTGTTTCCCAGCTCTGCACTTCCAGCCCTGTCACCTGCAAACACAATTACTGCTTGCTTTGGATGGGCTTCGTTAGCGCTGGGGCTGGAGAAGGGCTGGAATGGAGCGTGCTGCCCGCTCCAGGGGGGATGTGCTGTTAGCAGGAGCAGGGAAGGAGCTCCTGCCAAAGCTGCTCCAGCAAACCCTGCCCAGCTGCTGCAGGAGAAGCTCTCACTCGCTGATCTGGGGCAGCCAGGCATGAAGAGGAGTTCTGGGCATGGGGAGGGACCTGCTGATGTTGGAGCATACAGAGGATGCAGCTGGAACAGATCCACAGGTTGGCTCTGCCTGGGAAACAACACCTTCCCTTCTGCTGATCAAGGGGGGCTGCTCAGGGGCTTGGTAAGGGAGAGTCTGATCTTTTTTTCATGGTTTTTGACATTGGGATTTTTTTTTTTAATAGGGAAAATCAGGCTGGAAGAAGCAGCATGGTCATTTAGTGTATATATTCAGGGAATGCTTTGAGTTGGAAGGAATCTTAAAAATCATCCAGTTCTACCCCCTGCCAAGGGCAGTGACACCTTCCACTGTCCCAAACCCCAATGTCCAGCCTAGCCTTGGACACTTCCAGAGATGGGAGGTTTTCTTGCCCATCATCACTTTGGGAATTTTGCTTTCTCTTCTGAGTGTATTTCCTAGATTGAGAAGACCTCGAGTTGTCAGTTCCCATGACTTTCCCTGCTCCCTGCAAGCTTAGGACGGTGACTTTACCATCCTGGCCATTTGAGCTGGAAGGGAAATTCAACATCAATTATTTCCAAACCCCCTGTAAGGGACACCTTCCACTAGACCAGGCTGCTCCAAGCCCCATCCAACATCCTCTTCTGTTCCACCACTTCCATGCCAGGAATTCTGAACCCGTAGCTGAAGGTGCAGCAGCAGCAGAACTTTCCTGCTAAAACCAACTCCAACGTGGAGAGCCTGGTACCTCCACACCAGCAGTTTGAAGTTCCAAAGGACCATGGTGGGATAGTCCCTTCCAGTGCTGTGGGTTTGGCAAACAGGTTTTACATTTTGGGTGTTGGCAATTCCTGTGCTCCCATGACAAGGATTGGAGCTGTTCTGGAGGAGGTGCTCGGTGGGAGCTCAGCCCAGGACCTGCTGCTTGGCTCCCAGTGGTTTCCTGGCTGTAGAGATCTGCCACAGTTCATGGAAAATCCCATCACTTATGGAAAAAAACAAAAATGCAGGCCCCTTCTCAAACACCACTGCATGGAAGCAGAAATAAAAAAATACACGTATTTTAAGCCAATCTGAATTGGATTTTGTGAGAACAGCAAATTTCATCATGGAGAACTAAATTTTGGTTGATTTTCAAATAGAGAGCACAAAAAGCCTCATGTTCTTCCAACACAGGGAATGTTTTCCTGGCATCCATTGGAAATGCTGTGTCACTGCTTTTGTTAATGTGATCAACAACAAGCTGAGCCCAAAGCAGGCAGCAGGAATGGACAGTTTTTTCAGGATTCATCCCAGCTTGGCAGGCTGTGGTCAGGCAGAGGGATGATCCATGCCCAGAGCAGTGGGAGCCTCCTGGAACCACTGACAGTTCAATTTTGGCAAAGAGCATCGTGCTGTTGGGTGGAGTTGGAGCAGGAGCACAGGAAGGGGCTGAAGAGGAAGTGATGGGCACAGGGATCATTTCTTTGAGCAGCCTCAAAACACATCCAATGAGCTGGTTCTGCAAGATATTTGTCTGGAGGTGGCTGGCAAAATGCACTTAGTGGGATCCCAGAATGGTTTGGCTTGGAAGGGATCTTAAAGCTCATCCAGTTCCACCCCCTGCCATGGGCAGGGACACCTTCCACTATCCCAGGATGCTCCAAGCCCTGTCCAACCTGGCCTTGGACACTTCCAGGGATGGGGCAGCCACAGCTTCTCTGGACACCCTGTGCCAGGGCCTCACTTCCCTCACAGGAAGGAATTCCTTCCCAACATGCCATCGAAGCCTCCCTTCCTTCAGTTTAAGGACAATCCCCTTGTCCTGTCACTCCAA
>VZTT01061287.1:0-16422 GCA_013400855.1 Buphagus erythrorhynchus
TTTTTTCCCCTTGCTGAGGATTTCAGCTGGATCAGCTTCCTGAATTGAATTGCTGAATGGACACCAGGGTGAAAGCAAAGGCTGGCAGGAGAGAGGCAGTGAGCACATCTGGCTGGAGGCAGGGGGTAAGGAAAAGAGACAGTCTGAGTGAGGAGAACAAAGGGGATCCAACCCCTGGTTGCTTTCCTGAGGGTTTACCTACAGCACCAAAGGCAGTCACAGCTGTGGGATGGGAACTTGTGAGTGATGGTCATGTAAAGGAACAGCTGGCCCTGGAGCTCATTTTAAGTTGTAGCTTTTGTTTTCCTTCCAGACCCTGTGGGGATACAGCAGGTTCCTCTCTGAGGTCAGGAAATCCCCCTTTCCTCTCCCCTGGTGCTGCTCCATGGGCATCCCTGTTTTTCCCAAGCACAAGCCAGTGCAGAGGAGAGGCAGGAACCTGTCCTGGCAAGCAGCCCCCTGTCCCACTGTGTCTCCCATGGCCAGGCAGGTGTTTAATCCCAGTGAAGCTTTGCAGCCTGCTGAGCACAGGGGTCAGGAGAACAGTGCCCAGCTGGAGCCAGGACGTGCTGCAGCCTTGCTTCCGTGGGCTCTGCATCCTGCTGCCAGCACTGCTTGCAGGCTGCTCTCTGCAAAGGTGTCCTGTGCCAGCAGCTTCTCCTGGGGGAGGTTTAGAAGCTCATCCCCCTTCCCCTCCCTTTCCCATTTCCTAATTTATCTTTTGCAAGGGGCTGGAGGACATTCTGTGTGCCTGAGCGCTGTCTGGCACCAGCTGGGAGGCGATGGCTGGGGCTGTGTCCCAACCTGTGCCCATCCTAAGGGCTTTGCTGGACCCAAGCAATCCTCTGTGATGGAATACATGTCCTGTGTGCTTCCATCATATGTGTGCTCACATAACTGCCTTTGGGGCTCACCCTTTTGGCTTCTGCAATCGCATTTCATAAACCAAAGGCTGAGGTTTCACCCCAGAGAGAGCAAAGCCCTCTTGGATGCAGGACAGCATGTCATCTGTGAGTGGCACATTGCAGAGAGGCACTGAGAGCAAATCCTGCACCGTGTGCACTGTCTGCATCCACCCATTCCCAATTCTTTGAAGGATTTTTCTGTGTGCTGCTTGGAGGTGTGGACAGTGTTTGACATGGGCACAAACTCATTCTTGCCTTGCACAGCCTGGTGGCTGCTCAGTTTCTGTCTAAACCACTGGTGGANTTCCTCTCTGACTTCAGTCAGGTTAATTCTCTTGGCACCATGGATTTTCCTAATATTACTATCATGCTTTAAAAGCCATGGGGAAATTAGGTAATGAATATTTGTTGAGCTGAGATCCCCAAGAGGGACTTAGAGATGTTTTGTAACGTAGCATAGAAACATTCTGAGTATGGAGAGCCACACCAAGGTATGGTTGTGATCCTGCTGCCTAAGCCTGACCTGCCCCACTGTGTAGGGGCTGACTGTGGCTCATAAGAAGCCTTGCTAGATCACTGATTTTGGTTTTAACTTGTTGAGAAAGTCTGTGTTAGTAGAAAGGCCTCAACTCCTTCCCCATTCTGACTGGAAATCCTGCCAATGGTGGAGGATATGGCCTGGTGGACATGGAGGTATTCAGCTGAAGATTGGACTTGATGATCTTGGAGGTCTTTTCCAACCTTAATGATTCCAGGATTCTGTGAACAACCTCAGGAAGGGCTCTGCTCTAGGCATATAGTTAAACTAACAGCTTAACCCTGTAAACATTAGGTTATATGCTGGTAACGTCAGGAATCTGAGTTACCATGGCCCACAGGCAAGTTCCTCTGCATGGAAGCACAAAAACCTCACCCATATGTGTGTGGGATCCCCCAAAACCAGCACAGCCTCCTCTGCTCAGGCTTTGAGCCCTTTGTCTGCAGTGCTGGTTACAGCTGGCTCCTGCAGCAGGGCTGCTTGGCCACCAGAACTGAACTGGGACCCTCAAATGGTCCCAGTTAGCTATGGTCTGCTCAGCAGTGATGCCAAGACAACTGATGCTCTTTTCTTCCCAGGAAGAATCTGGAATACCACAAAATGTTCAGTGTCTCACTTCCTGCGTTCTCCTCTCTCAGTGAACCCATCTCATCTTTCTTTCCACAATTTTTTAACTGCTGGGGCGTGCAGGTGAGGAGCTCCAGCCCCAGGTGAGGAGGTCTGGTGGGCTCTCAGCAGATCCCTGCACAAGGAAGGCACGGGATCAGGCAGCCCAGATATTGGGATGCTGCTTTGGTTTTGTTACAGTCTCCTCTATGACCACCAACAGCTCTGGAAACTGCCCTCTATTTCCAGTTCACTGCTTCCTAAACCATTTGCTTTGCAAAACTATTGCAGAGGTGCATTCACAAAAGTGCTCTGAGGCCTTGGGTGTGAAATATAGTGACAAAAGAAGGCATTCCAGCTCTTTACTGCATTGCACATTTTAAATCATGGAAAATTGGACTAAAATACAGTAAATTTAGCATAAAAAGGACTGCTTTCCAACTGCCTGTCAGGATCCCCTCAGCCTCATAATTGTTTTCGTGTGAAGCAATGAGTGTAATGCCTGTTGATAGTTGTTTGTTCCCTTGTTGTCTCGAAGTTGCTGGAAGCAATTTGCAAGTTACTCTTGCTTAACGTCTAGGAAGGGAAGAGGATGGAAAATGTTTACTTGTTTCTTCTCGGTAAAGAGCTGATTCTTGAAACAACAGGTTGGGCTACGGATGATTTGAGCCTTGCTGTTGGCTTTGGGGGTGGAAGGCTCTGGCCCTTTGTGTCCCCACTGCTTGCCACGAGCAGGAATATGGGTGTTCAAGTTCCCTTTGCTGTGCCTGCGTGTTTCAATGCCATTTGTGCCACTCCCATCACAGAAAAGGTTATTGTAGAAGGAAACATTACCTGAAGGACAGGATCGTTTACTCTTTGATACCATGTGTGGCTACAGAGTGTTTTTTTCCCTCCAGTGTTTGCTGCAGTCCCACTCACTGGATCTGCTCCCTTGCTGGTGGTGCCACTGTCCCTCACTGCCAAACCCAGCATTTTGCTCACCTTACACAAATTTGAAGATGATGGTCAGACGCTTTTTGATCAGTCAGGGTTTGTTTTCACACCTTGTCTTCCTGCCTGCATGTCAGGATGGGGCCCTGAGCAGCCTGTTCTGGGGGTGGCATCCCTGCCCAGGGCAGGGGGGTGGAATTGGATCATGTCTGAAGTCCCTCCCTGTCCAAACCTCTCTGTGATTCTGGGACTGAGGAATGGCATTTGGAACTGCAATGCAATGGAAGAGTTTCTGAGGGTTTTCTAAACCACAGTCTCCCTTCACAACCTGTTCAGGGATGACAGCTGATGCTGTGGGGAAGATGTGATGATCTCCTGGGGACTGCACAGCTCCCACAGCACTGGAAGCATCACAATTTCTTCTGTTTGACTTCCGGCAGACAGTCTAATTATATGAAAGAACATTGCTCTCCATTTGGTCAGAAGATGTATTCTGAGCTAAGTTTACCTAATGCTTTCCTGATTTGTGTGGTTTTTGCTCTTTTTTCTCCCTCCCTTGAGCTGGACAACAATGTGGTCTTAGTCCAGCAATCAAACATGAAAGAGAGCCCATATGTATAAAGTACCCTCCTCATGCTGGAACTTATCCAGAAGAGACAAACTGCCTTCATCCAGGAGGTCTGGATTTGTCTCTCTTCCCATTAAAAAAAAAAAGCAAAATCTGGCATGAGAAGTGTCTGGGGATAGGGGCAATGCAGTGGCCATTGCCAGAGATGCTGAGCTGTGCTGCCAGACCCGAGAGTTCAGGGATGCAGTGAGGCCTTTGCAAAGCCAGCACAGGGCAAGTTCGTGGTGGGAGAGGGGCTGTCACTTGTCCCCTGTGCCCCAGGGTTAGCAGCAAACATGTTGGATTAGTGTCTCCTAGAGAAGGCTTTCAAGCCTTTTCTTTGAAATCCACACCTGGCTTGACCTGAAAAACTCAGCCAGTGGGCAGGAAAGCTGGGAGTGCTGGTTTAAAGGGAGCCTGGCAGCTCTTGGCATTTTTGGGGGTGAAATGACATGGTGGTGACTGAGCTACAGGGGGGTCATATTGCTGCTGTTGCTTCCCTTCTAGGTTTTGCTGCCAATGAACCTCTCAAGGTTGGGTAAGATGGGGCTCTGAGCAACCTGGTGCAGTGGAAGTTGTCCCTGTCCATGGCAGGGTGGGTGGAACTAGATGAGCTTTGAGCTCCCTTCCAACCCAAACCATGATTCTCTCTAGAGGGCTCTGGATTTGAAGATGTTGGAGAGCAGCTCTACGTCTGCTGAAAGCATTGGGAAGTTTTGCAGAAGGCAATCTGTGGGGGAAATAGGTGGATATTTTTGGGAAGAAAAGAATTTCACAGTTTCTATTAAATATTTGCTCTTCCCTATTCAAGCTCTGTTCAAACAGACTTGTGCAGCTCATGGTAAAATTGCCAGCCTGGAGGTGTCAGATGGAGCAGATAGTCCTGTGGGATTCCCTGGCCTTGCAGATCTCCTCTTCTAAAGCTGGAATTATCTGTCCTCAGTGACTTAGACATCAAAGCTGGGCTCTCCTTCCATGTGCTCCTTTGGCCCCAGCTCCCTGTGTGGCTGCCTGGGCGCTGCTTCCATCCCAGGGCTGAGATTCAGATTGGCAGTGCTGGCTCCTGTACACAGCTGGATCAAAAAGCACACAGCCCTTGGGGCTTCCCACCTTCCTCCTCCCCAGCAGTGCTGGGCAGTCAGACAGGGAGCAGGGCACTGCTTTCCCTCTGGCTCACAGACTGAACTTGCACAAACAGCCCTGCCTTTCCAACCAGCCCACCCAACCTAGCAATGATGGATGCGGTTGTGTTTGAGGTTCAGTCAGCTTCCTCCCCCTCCTCCAGCCTGTGCTGCTCAAGGATTTGTGCCTCCTAGGAAAAGGAGGCCAAGTCCCCCTTTCCTTATGGGAAAAGAGCCCCCAGCCAGTGCTATGTTGTGCTGGGAGGGGGCAAAACCCCAGGTGGCTGATACAGGGCTGGGAGAAAGTGGGATTGACCTTTGGAGCAGAAGCCACACTAAATTACAGGAGCACTGAGGGCTGTGCCACTATGGGCAAGGGCAAACACAGTTATCTGTCAAGGTTAACCACTGCCATGGAGGCAGCTGGGAGCTGTGGCCTCTCTGAGCACGTGGCCATGGGCGCTGTTATCCAGGGAAGTGGCTCAGGAATTGCACCTCCCCTCGCACCTACCAGCTGTGCCTTTTAATTTGGCTTTCCTGGGATTGTGTGCCTAGTGGTGATTTAATATTTGGGGAATGGCTCTGTCAGTGGACAGCCAGGCAGGGGAAATCCTTTTAGCCTGCTTTGGACGTAGACACTGTGTTTTCTTTGCTCAGCTCCTTTTCAAGGTTTGCTTTGCTCCTTCTGACTTTCCTCTCTCTGAGACCAACCTCCTTCAGGATATCATTGTCCACACGCTGATTTAAATTGGGATGACCCTTAATGAGGCCACATTGTAACTCAATGCACTGTTCTTTCCTCCTCACACTAGCCAGAGGTTCTTTCCATTCCTGGCACTGCATCCTCTCAACCCAAAGAGACTCCTCCTGTTTCCACACTCTTTCTTGGTGTTTCCCAGGCAGGCTGTAAGATGAGGGATGTGTAGGAGAACTGACTCACTGAATTCAGGGTGTTCAGATGTGGTTACTGCTGCAGGGCAATAGTGGCAGACCTTGCTGTTTCTCCAAGTTGTCACTTGCAGGTTGTACTGGAATAGCTGGGACATTTGCACATGAGATGGATCTGTGCTTCTGCATCCTGGTGGGAGCTGGCTCCTGGATGGAGATGTCATGCCAGCTGGATTCCCTGTCCTTTTTGGGGTAATAGGAACTGCAGCAGTGCTGGAACTGCTTCAGATTTGCCCTCATGATTTTTGGCAGGCAGGAGGTGCATGAAGCCGGGTTGCACTGTGATTAGAAGGTGCTCCCCATTAACTGTTGGATGGTAAACACTGCCAGAGACAGTAGGACACAGGAATCCCTCTGTCTGCATGGTCCAGTTCATTTGCACTTCTCCCATTTCCCTACCCAGCTCAGGGAGCCCTGCTCAGGCAGATGGGGCTTTTCCAAGGCCAGCTGTGTCCCAGCTCTGTGTCTCATGGCTGAGCAACACCACCTCAAGAGCTGCCCCTAAGGAAGTGGGGAAAGGGGAATGGCTGCAGCTTGGATTTGGGGACAAAGGAATGGGCTAAGCACAGCAAATGGGTTCAGCACAGCTGTGCAGAGGCAGGAGCCAGCCTGGAATATGGTGCCTGGAGTGGAAACTGGTTCCCAAGCCTTCTCTGCTCCCCAAATTTTCTGACTCACATCCTGGATCCACCACCATGGTGTGCACATGCTGTCCCTTGCTTCAGGCATGTTTCAGAGTCTTACCAGAGTCCTCCTGAAATCCATAAGTGAAGCACTGTTCCACTTTAAGCAAAGCCTTGGTCAGACCCATAATAAACAGCAAGCTCTGACATTTAACACATGTAATACTGTTTGCCCAGTTCTAAAAAGGAAATATTATCTAAGCTCTCCTCTGAAGACTAGAGCCACCCACACTTAGCTGTGTTAGGTTTGGCCAGTTCAACCTGTGCAATATTGCTATCACTTCCAGAATACAACATTGTGAACCCCCTTATAAATTGTGTAATGCACTGAATGAAAAGTTTCTCTGTATGTTTAAAAATCCCCGTCCCCCACTCCCAGATCCTTCTTGAGATAGAGAATAAATAAGGAAAAACTTTATAACTCCCTGAACTGATAGAAAATTAGCAGTGTCATAAAAGGCGTCTGTGGCTTTAGCAGCGCAGCTGAAAAGGAAAAACGAATAAACCTGCCACTCATAAAGTAAGAGGCAGAGTGAAGAATGACTGCTGCCATTTTAGCCTCCTGGCCCTTCTCCCCCCTGTGCAAGTGCAAAAATAGCCTCATGCCCTGTGCAGGAGGCAAGGAAGTGCTCTGCTGTGGGACCCTTCCTGCAGGCACCGCTCGGCAGCGAACCGCTGCACAGCACATGACTAGAGGATATCCTAAATTAATTTACATAGGCATATAAATATATGCATGTGTGTGTTTTCTGTATGAAATATGAAACCAGTGATTTCTTAGCCAACCCCTTAATTTGTCTGAAACAGCACAGGCATAATGGAAACTGCCCACACATTTTTCCATTAAAAGTTACAAAGGGAAAGAAGCGGGGAATTGGTGATAGAAAAACACATGCTCTCTCAGCTGGCACAGGAATGCCATGGAGCCAGGTGGCAACACACACTCGCTCCAGCTTGCTGGGAAAAGTGTCATCTTTATTCTGCTGGTCCTCCTGCTGATGCTGTCCCTCCTCAGTGTGTTTGGAGGGGAGGGACCTGTGCAGGTGGATGCAGCGAACGTGAAGAAATCCGAGTTTGTCCAGATCTGTTTTGCAGGTTTCCTCCTCTGGGTGAGAGCGAGCCTTGCCATGTGTCGTGGTTTCACCTGGAGAGAAAAAAATGCCACTGCCCCTTGTGTGGTGCTGTGGGTGACAGTGGAGCTGCAGAGTGGCTGTGCTGGCTGGGCTCTGAACAGGGACCTTCTCCAGGGATGGGTGAACGTGCGACTCTGCTGCTGAGCTAAGCCAAAGCCAAACTGCTGTTAGGCATGCTGGTATCCTGATGGGGAAGGAAGGAAGGAAGGGGAGAAAGGGAAGGCCTGGGGGAGCACTGCTGGCTCCTCAGAGGAGGCAGCTCCCTGGGCCACCACTCAGCTCTCCCTCACTGCCTTCCCACCATCCAACCAGGGACACACCACAAGTAAGACACTGTGGCATTAAGGCTCCACCACTCAGGCAGGGCAAAGGAAAAAGGTAAATTCCCCCCTTTCCTGCCTTCAGCTGGCCTGTCCCCACTCAGATGTGAGTGTCAGGTGCATGGCAGCCAGCCCTACAAGCTCACCGTGCTGCTGGCTCTGGAACAGCCCCAGGAGCTCTCCAGCGTTTTTCCAAAGAATGCCTTGTGTTGACAGTGCTAACCAGTCTGCACAGCGGGAGGGGGGAAAAGCAGCTGGGAACTAATGCAGGGCTGTGGGGATTCGTGGATGTCTGCATGGTTCTGGTTTTTGCTATATTGTCCTATAACCCATATGCATCACTGTGGGTTGTGTTGGTGGAATTCTGCTGCTCAGCAGCTGTCCAGGCAATGTGAAGCCAGGCCCACTCATCCTTTTAACCATCAAAGGTACGATTCAATCCATTTATGGCTGCCTCGGGGCACTGCTCCACACATCCTTCACAGCAGCTGTGCCAGCTTCATGCATTCCCACCAACCTGACTCAGAAGCTGTGCTGCAATCTGTATCTGCTGATTGACTGGGGGTTAAAAATAAGCTGGATGACTTGACTGCTTCCTTGTTTCAGTTTCCCTGTTCAGTGATGCTTGTTTCAATCCCCCCCCATATCTTTGGTTGAGTGTTCCAATATGCCTGTTCTGTGGTAACATAGGAAACGTGACAGCAGCTTCTCCTAACCACAGACCTGTGCCTGGGAATGGGAGCCACAAACCCTTCTTTGGGCATTGTTCTAATATGAAGAGTTCTGTACTGCAAAGATGGAGCCAAATTTGGCCATGATGAACTCCAGCACCTTGCTGAAGTCTACTACACAAAGTCATTTCACGTACAGTTTTGGTCATTGGAAAGGAGATAAAAAAACCAGAGAATAAAATAAGCAGCCCAGCTCTGAATGGATCATAATTTATTATGAAGTAGGACAAACTTTGTTTTTATTAAGGACTGTAACTTAGGAGAACAGACCATCTCAATCTGTGCTCCAGGACCCATCCTATGAAACACCTGGTAGGTCCTATCAGAAGTTACTTGGCTCCCTCAGAGTTTCCAGCCTTGGCAAATTATGAGTGCTAAGACCTGAAACTTTGTGCGTCATCTCATTTATTAGAATAATTTTTCCTCTTCCCTGACACTTTATGTGCTATGTTCTGCATTAATAGTGTAGTAGCATTTCTCAATAGCACCATAATTTACTAACCCACAAAGGGCAGGGATGTGTTTTATGTTTCAAGAGTTGTGACCAGCAGCCCTCTCATCTCTCCCAGAGAAACCTGAGAATGTTGTTTCCCCCCACACAGTTAAGTAAGAAGAAGAGCTTTCTCCCTGAAAATACCTGTCTTCCCTGTGAAGTGATCCTGGAGTTCCTCGTGCCTTTCATCCATCTGCTGTCAATTTAACTGGCTCCATGAGCTAGCGGCGCCTTCGTATGACCTTGCAAGAATTCACAAAATCTGGTTTCCATAAAAAATAAGGGGTGATCCCCATGTTTACCCTCTTGCTCAACTAACCATGTTTTGTTACTACCAGCTTGTGCTAGAACATATCCACGTCTTCCCCACCAACTCAAGTCTGGGTCTGGGATGCTCTGATGGCTTGGCCAAGTTTTCCAGCTGCTGAGGTTACCTCAGCAGAGCAGCCACTGGAGCAGATGTGCAGTGGCTTTGGGGGGGGAAATGATGCCTTGGGTTTTAGCTTTTATACTTTTCAGAATCTCTGCTGCTTGGTGTGTAACTCTGAAACTTCATATTAGGTGTTAGTAAGTTCTCTTCACAGGGTAGTTAGACAAAACAATCCCTTCCTAGCTAGAGAATCAAGGACAGCTGGTACCCAAAAAATCATAAACAGCAGGGAAGGAAAGGGGGAAAGCCAGGGGGCTGAGACTTCATAGCCTGGGGCTGTGGTTGGACAATTGACCCCAATGTGTGGATGAACCAAAACTTATAAAAGTGTAAAAACTCATGACGGGGATCCATCTTGGATTTGATTTGGGTGTAGCCCTGGCCAGGCTCTTGCACTGTCCAAGGTGTATCCTCTCAATAAATACCAATTTTATCTCTTTTGCCCTGTCTAGTCTCTAGTTCCAGGTCAGCCTTTCCAGGCATCAGCTCTGCCTGGACAGCTGTTTTTCTGGAGACCTGGAGCAGTGGAGCCCTACTGGAGTTTCTGGAGACCTGCAGAGCATCCAGCACGGGTCAGACTGGGTGTGCATGGCCCAGGCTGCCTTTGGACCCCTGGTTTGCACCACCTGGGCACACCAGCACAAGCCTGGCCCTGCCAGGCCAGCAGGGTTGTTGTCAGTGCCAGGGGCACCATGCACGTGTCTGTCCATAAGCTCGCAATCAACTGGACCCAAGAGCCCAACAGAGACACTGAAAAGATTTACAGGATTCCACAGAAGGGTTTGGGCTGGAAGGGACCTTAAATATCATCTGTGTGTGTGTCTGCATACAGCAGAGGGAACTGCCTTTTGTGTCTGTCGTGAACCTTTGAGCTCAGACTGACTGCGATGATGCCGGTCAGCTTTACCACAGTGTGAGGTTCCACATGTGTGTGTCAGACCACATAACCCCAAAAGAGGCATTTCTCTAGTGACACTGAGCCTTCCAAATGAACACACTGGCTTGCAGCAAGGCAGCCTTTCACAGGATGGAACTGTAAGTATTTATTTACCCAGGGTGTAAGTCTTATCTTTCATCAGAATGCAGGTATGAGCTGCTTTATGACAGGATTATGTATGTAAACTTGTACTTTATAAAAGTTTGGAAATAAAACCTTTGCCTAACAACAGTTGTGTTCTTGGAAATCAAGTTCCATCTACAGAAGCCTTTCATGTTAAAGATATATCCCACATGTGAGTCATTGTTACAATTCAATAAATACTTTACAAAAATAATGCCAGCTTTTTAAAAAAATTAAGACATTTTAAGACACCAGCAGTTCCTCCCAGAAAGCTTCCCTTAAAGAACAGCTACTTCTGTAGGACACTGTGCACTCAGCATGAGAAAAATGGGGGAAAAGGGCTGGTTGCATCTTTTATCCCGGGGAACTTGTGGATTCCACTCTTTCTGTTCTCTGAAATAATAAACTTCTTCCTTCTCTTAAAAGAAAGAAACAGGCAGATCCAAAGGTTCTTCATGTTAAAAACTGGGAAGGAACTGTGATCCTTTTGGTCCTTTGACAGGGATTCCTTCTCTGCCTTCACTCCTCCAAAGACTTGCAGCATGCTCAGTTCCCAGGTAGCTGCTCTGGAGGTGTAAGCCCCAACAGCTGCAGCTCTGTACCACAGATGTCTCCAGGAGGAGGCTGTTTGTAACTCTTGCAGAACCACTGCACTGGGACATCTTCTGGCCCGTAGGAAAACCACAGCTACATCTTCCTGCAAGCCTGCCCCAGCTGGAATGCAAAGACCTGAGCTAGAAGGTAACAGGAAGAATTCCAAGGGAAAAATTGCTAAGGATTCTCTATATTCACTTTTGACTATTACCCTTCCAAAAAAAATTCTTCCCTCCTTAGATATGACTAGCCATGAAACCAATTATAGAGAAAACTGGTGCTGTAGGTGCATTAATCTTGTAAACCATTCCCATATGGAAGAGTACATTCTTCAATCCTATTGTTTATAACAACTTTTAAATATGTGCCTCCTCAGCTGGGGCCTTGGGGCTTGATGGTGATGGCAGCTACCCCCCACCCCCTCCATTATGCTACAGATGGGAAATAAAATGAAATGCACATTATTACATGAACGTTATTGCAGTATAAAATCCTATCAGGACGAGACTTATGTACGTCTGTATGCAAAAATAGGTGTGTGTGAGACAGAGAGATATGTGTTTATAAATTACACACACTGTGAAAAATACTCATGTATTATATTACAACTATATACATTCATCAGAAAGGAACTGATCGACCCCTGTCGAGGAGCCAACGCAGCAGCCACCATCAGTTCTTTGGCATCCAGGAAACGAATGCTATTCTGCATCTGAAGAAAAGGAAAAACTTTCTCAGTATTCCCTTGCTTCTTGAAACTGCTTGTAGTAGTCTTCATCCGAGGGGTTTTCTGTACACTTCTGCCCGTTGTTGGGGGGCCGGGCCTCGTTGTAGCGGCTCCAGTCCCCTTTGCAAATGATCCAAGGCAGAATGTCCACTTTGTAGTGGAGCTCTGCTGAGAACTCGATGCTGATCAGGTTGGGTGTCCCTGCCCCCTTGCCCCTGGTGATCAGCTGCATGCTGTCATCGTAGCAGCAGTGCTGTGCTGCCAGGGTGGTGCTCTCCAGGGACAGCATGGAGCGGATGCAGTACCGCGCCGTGGGCTTGTAGATCTCCAGCTTTTCCTTTGGACCGCTCGCGTCCTTCCAGCGGAAGCTCTTCCTCTTGGGCCGGTCGTAGATTTCGGCAGTGCTGTAGGCAACTTCTCTGGGGTAGGAGCAGGGGCAGCTGGGGAGGTCGTTGACCACTTTGTGCATGTATTTCTTCAGGAACTCGCTCTTGCAGCTCATCCACCTCTCACAGCTATCAGTATCTGGTGCAGGGCAGGAAATGGAAACTTAAGATACATTAAGCAGCATCCCAGTTGGTGTGATCAGTGAGAACAAATGAGAAAAGTGTAGCTGCTCAGCACCAGTGCTCTGATGTAGACAGAAAGGGCAGCCACAGCTTGCTGCCCTGCCCAGTGTATTACTGTGCTGTCTTGTCAGACAAAGAAATCACCCGTGACTGACTTCTGGTTCTTCAATGCAGAACCAGGCCAGTAGGAATCCGTGACACTTTTTCTACCTGGCAAATTGCAGTTAGGCTGCTGATATCCCCATGCAGCACAAGAGACACTACCATGGGCTGGTAAGCAACAGAAAAAGGGAAATCACAGCGATTTGGTGCCAGTCTCCAGTTGGAACCCTCAGTCAGAACACACTCACCAGGAAAAACAGCAGTCAGATGTTGAAAGATTCAGTTTCAGATGATGCTAGAGATTCTGAGATGGCAAGCAAGGCCTGGATTACTCTCTCTGAAGTTCATTTTAGGCCCTAATTCAGCCTTTCTTTAAAAAACAAATACTTTTTTTTTCTATTTGATATCCACTTTCCAAAGGGGTATTTCAAGCATCTGTAACTCAAACATGGAGACTGACATCTTAGCTGGCAAATATAGCCAAAAGTGGTTCAAGTTCTAAAAGGGCACATGTGACATAACATCAGAGTGGCTGTACATCAGCAGGAGTTTATGGCACCAGAGCCATGATGTATAGCTGGGATTAAAGAGATTTGTAGAGCAGTAGCATATTTAATACCAGCACTTCATTATTTTGCAAGACTCTTGGGAGAATCTAGTAAACATCTACCTAAAACATCATTTAAGGTGTCTATATCATCCTATGGGCTGTCAAAACCCCCCTGCATATCTTGCTCCACACTTACTTAAGAGGACTCTGCAGGAGAGTAACTAACTGGGACCTAAAACTCTTACAGCACACATTCTTGCAAAATCTTTACTTAGTGATCTGTGTCCTGTTTTTCTATCTCCTTAAAAAGTCTCATCCTGGCTGTCATTAACTACTGTGCTCTGCCACCAAAGGAGGGAGGTGCTGGGTTACACTATTTATTCAATTAATCCAGCATCCAGTGTCTTTGAATGGCCATACTATGGTTTCATTGAAGGGACAAAATCAGAACATTGCAGATGTTGGATTGAGTTTTAGATAGTTCAGAATCAAGCCATGCCCTATAAAATTGCTTTGGTTACCCCCACTGCAGCATACAGAGCTATAAAAGCAATGCATGCTCATTAAAGTCATTGCCTTTTAAAATTATTTTTAATTTTTTTTTTATGTGACAGCTGCATTTAAACTCAGTGTCTCTATCCCACAGGACTGAGAAAACCCTAAGGAAGTCTCTTATCTGTTACTGAAGGATTGGCCAGGCTGCTTACCAACTTCAAACAGTTTGGTGGCGTTGAAGTCTTCACTCCCTGCCAGCAAACTCACTTCAGTGGCAGCTGTCCTGAAGGTGTCTTCAATCCCTACAACAAACACCAGTTAGTGCTGCTTGTTGGTCCCTCCCAGTGCCAGGGAGTTAAAAGGTGTGAGTAGGCAAGAGATAACCAACCTCTCCAAGCAATTCCATGCCCACCACTCATAGCTGTCAAATAAAATACCAGGATCTCACCATATCAGGATTTACCAGAAGCGTCCAGTTAATTGTTTGCTATCAGTTAAGAGACACAGAAATTGCCAGAAAAGTGATCTTGCCAAAGTAAACATCCTTTTGTTGCTGCTGTAGTTCAGCTTATTGACCTGCCTAATGTTTCTGTGCCATGTAGGCTTAACACAAATAGGGTTTAGTTTTTTTTTCCTTTCCTCTCCATTGAATTAAAGACCTCTAAAGAGAGCAGAAAGATCTTTAATATGTGGTAACTATATGGTTAATAAGGAAGTCTATTCACCATCCATCTTCATGCCAATGAACTTTCTCCTGCTCTCCTGAACTGGGGCATAATAGTGGCTTGCAAAGCTTCAAAACAGCCTCAGGCCAATTTTCAATAAAATTATCATAGGGTTTTGCCTTAACTCCAGCACTAGATGTAGAATAATAGATACCCAAGAACCCATTACAAGGCAGTAATTCACTGCTGGAATTATAAACAGCAGAAGCTGAGCTTTGACCTTGTAATTTCAAAAATGTCAGCACAGCCTCAAAGAGTGAATATATTTTGCTTGCTGATCGTTGGAGGTCTGTTATATGACATAATATGTTCTTTCATGTTTGCCACTTTTTGGTGCTAGCTGGTAATAAATACTAGAGAATATAACTGGGGATTACTTGCTTTCTTCTGGAATTAACTCCTTATTATTGAGGTTTTAGGATGTATGAGAGCATGCAGAAATATTTTCCCCCTGAACTGCCTCGCAGTTGCTGCTTTGCAATGGAGACACAAATCTATCTGTGAGTGAGAAACTTCTCTCCAACCCTCACACCAAGTCTTCTAAGTCTGCTCTCCAGCACTGCTGACATTTCACTTCCCATTAAAAAAAGCCTGACCTCCAGTTTAAGAATTTCTGCCTTTCTGAGTCATTAAGTAAACTGAGAGTAATGCATACCACCACGATTTGTGTTTTCACTTCTCTCTGATCTTGGGAAGTAATGAACTTGCACCTATCCCCTGCATTGTGGTCGTTACTGCATGACAAATTGGTTTAAATTCAAACACACAGCAACATTTAAAAAACAATTTTCCACAGCAGCTTCAAATTTTCAAATTATGTAGGCTGGAGTGCTCAGCCCTGATTTTGCCTAAGTGAAGACTGTGTGATGGTAAGGACACTTCAAATGTCAAATCCTGTGAATGGGTAGGAGCTAAGGCAAGGCTCCTTGGCCATATTTTCTGAATATATTCAGGCCAAAACTATACATTCCTTCCTCCTTGTTCACCATGCAGGCAATGCCATTCTAGAACAGGAGCTCACTGAGGTAACAGCACAGCTGGTGTGAAATTCTAAAACAGCTCCAAATTTATTTCAAGATCACACCCTTTAGAATACAAAACGCCTGTGCACAAAAATGACTGCCATGACTTAAAGAAAGCCTGTGCTTGTCTTTTAAGTTCCCAGGGCATGGTGGGCTGCATCTAGCAGTGTATCATTACTATAAATTAATGGCACTGAAAATCAGAAAATGTCTTTTCCCACCGGAGCCCTTGCCTTGTCACGGAACACCCAGGCTTTGTGTGCAGGAGGGCTCTCCCCACCCCTGCTGTACTGGTTTTGGTTTGTTAATTTGAAATTCTTTTGTTGTTGAGATAGGATTGGGAGGAAGGCAAAACAGGTTTAACTTTAGATGGTATAAAGAGAAACTTTATTATTAAAAAAAACTTAGAATAAAACTTTAGATTACTTTTCCTCCCCCCCTTTTATATTTTACTGGGGAGAGGAGACTTTTTTTTTTTTTTAGTTTACGGAGACCGACTTTCCAAAAATTTCACAAAACCTTGACAAGCCAGTAGAGCTGCCCAGCTGTCCCTGCTCCCCCCTGGCAGCATTTCCCAGGAGTGGCTCCCACCTGGGCAGTTGGGTCTGTCACAGGTGCGGGACTCGGTGGCCGTGCAGGCGTAGCCGCAGGACCTGGTGCGCTTCTGGCTGCCGCTGCCGCAGGTGACGCTGCACAGGGACCAGGGGCTCCAGTCTCCCTCCCCATCCATGTAATCTGTGAGAGGACAGACATCAGGGAGGAAACCAGGAAGCAAAACTCCCACTGCCCAGAACTACTGTGTGGTGTTTTTTATTAAGCAGGCAAAAACAAGAATGGGATCCAGATGTCTCTACCTGAAGCTCGGGCAGAACGCCAGGCGCAAGCCTGCTGTTTAAATGGTTTTCACACTTGGTGCTCCTCAGGGAAATGCATGCAACATTATTTGAAAAAATATTTCCTTTTCTCTTTTGACCTTTTGGCAGCTGAGAATCCTCAGCTGCGAAGCCGGGTCATGAACTAACAGTACACATCTATTCACGTCATTTCACTGCATATAGGAATGTGTTTGTGGACCACAGAATAATCAGACAAAGGATAAATTGAGTTTTCTTTTTCATCTTTTCAAAACA
>VZTT01061288.1:0-24607 GCA_013400855.1 Buphagus erythrorhynchus
AGCTAAAACCCAAGGCATCAGAACTGCAAACAGTAAAACTTTGAGCAGGACCAGGTATGTTCTTAATGCAGAAAATATTTCATTCAGTGGCTATTTTAGAAGTGGTGTGGTAATGGCCTTTGGCAAATATGCATCATGCTTGGGCTATAACTACAGAGGAAAGACATTACCAGATGGGACCTGAAAAAGCAACAGTGGTTAGAGGTAGCACAACTTCAGATTTTCTTTGAAAATTTCTCATTTGTTTTTTAGTGATAGCAGGACTTGGGATTTGCATGGATCAGACTCGTACCCTTGCTGTCCTGCTAAGACAAGGGTCTTGTGTCACTCACAGGATCTCAGTGAGGGACATCACAAAGGTTATAGAGACAAGATGGAAATGACAGAACTTAACTCATAATGCATTAATTCATTAATAGTTCCTCTGTGAAGAAAGTCATTAAAACTTCAGACTATCCTGGGCTAGGACTTCAAATCCACTCCCACCAAAAGCTGAATTCAAAGGAAATGTGTGGGTAGTGACAGGCTTCTTCTGATGCAAGTGTTGCAAATTACAGCTTTTGCTGCTGAGCAATTTCCTAGGTCAATGTGATGCTTTGAACAACTGCACTTCTAAGTTTTGTACAAGTTTTTTGTTAAAAAACCCAAGAATCCAGAGTGGCTTAGGAAAAAAAAGGAAGAAGAAATGTAAATCCTATTGTTTTGGAACTGTGTTGTAATATTTGAATGAGAAGCATTCACAGTGGCACCTAAAACAATACTGATGTCCATGTATCTCACTGCAAGCAGTTCAGCTAAATATGTTCATATTTATGATTTATAAATATGTTCATATGTTCATCTGTCTTATTCATTCTATTTTTAAGTAGAACATGAAATATAGTCATGAACCTGCTGAGGAAATTTGGATTCAGGTTTTACTAGTTCCTCAAACTTTAACTCAGCTGGGAAAAGATTTATGGTAAGTGTCAGTGTGATTCTCAAACAGGAAAAAAGGTTGATAATAATGAAAAATTAGGATACAAAGATAGCTTATCACCCCTCAAAGCCCCAAAGCCCAACACCCACCCCCCAAACCCAGAGATTTTCTCACCTCCTTTTTGCACAACTAAAAACTGTTCAATGGATGGATACAAGTGTGTGCATTTCCAAGTGTAAATTGTGACTTGCTAAGTAAGCAAGAGTCTGTCCTTAATTTATGGCAGATGAAAAGGTTTTATGCCATACTGAGAGAGTGGTTTACTTTCTCATGGGCAATGGGCAGGAACAGGATGTTGCTGGTCCTCAGGGATGTGTTGATCCAGTCTAAGGATCAGTACTGTACATAGAAAATCTTTGCAGGTTGTAAACTAACCGGGCAGTTAGAAAACACCCGTTTCCTGCTGCTGAGGTTTTGAAAGAGAAGTTGTATCTTTAAATAAAGTCTACAATTAACTGAAAGTCCAGTTCTTAAAGAGACATCAATGGGCTTTCTGTCAGGCTTGAATGGTGCAGTGCAGCGAAGGGTAGCAATGCCTGTCTCAGCTTGCAGCCGAACCCAGACCTGGTAAAGTTAGCTACTTGCTGCTCTCAGTGCACAGGTATGTCCCATGGAGGCCAAAGTTTTTTAAGGAACAATTACAAGAATACTCTTCTTGCTAATACAAACAAAATGAAAATGGTAATTTTGGTTTTCACTTGAGTTTCCAAAGGTTTACTGCAGCTCCTATGAAGAGGAACCTGCATAAACTAGCAGTTTGTTGTGGAGCCAAATGCCTAGAAACCCCCTGAAGTTTTTAATCCCATACAAATGCTCACCTATTGAGAAATAAAACCATGAAAATAAATGGCAAACATAATTACTTGCAAATACATGGCATAAAACTTGACAATGTTATGCTGACAATACTTGGAAGTATTCCATAGTGTGGCAGAGAAGACAGGAGTGCAGGTTTTCAGGAGGGACCTTGACTTGGAAATGAAGGTTTTCTCAGCTTGCAGAGGACCCACGGCTGCCAAGGCAGTCTGACTCACAGAAGCAAGTCTACCCTGCCAGAGGGGGATGGATCTGGAAGGAGAGGGATGCATTGTGCCAGTCATGGGTAGGATTGTTGGGGAACCACTGGGTCAAAGCAGCAAAAGCCTCTATTTTCCTGGAGAGCTGGCATCAATCTCTGGGTTTCCACCTTTCATTCTGAAGACAGCACATGGATAATTTTTAAAGGTGCCTTTTATTCTTTCCACTCAGTAACTCACCATTGTCTGGAAAATCAAAGGGAAGTTAAATAAAAAAAGTTAAAAGCGTGATTGCATTGCTCAGTTGGGCAACTCACTGTCTTCAGGCTGACTTCATGCAGATAACTTCTTGTTTAGTCTCAGAGCCTTCCTCTTTCTTTCTGCACATCTTGGCATTTCTTTAAAAAACATTGTAAAAATACAGTTTCTTAAAATACTGCTTTCTTGGAGGTAGGGACAAAGTTGCCTTATATCACTTGATTAGGCAGAGTGAATTTTGAAAAATAATTTAACTTCAAGTGACACTCATGCTACACAATCTTAGACAGCAAGTCTGGAGTCTGGAAGTCCACTTATAGCTGAAAATTACAAAATTGAGCATAGAGATTATATTTGCACCAAATACAAAGAATTTTATGAAAACATGGTTTGGTTGGGTTTTTTTACTGTAAATTGTGATGAATATTCAGTGGCAAAAAATTGGAATATTTGTGCAATTATTGCCATAGGAAAATTGCTCAATGGACACACTGTCCTCCACATTTTCTAGGAAACAAGGTGGTACTAAGGTCCATAAAGAAAGGCCCTACTCTGAAACAACCTTTTTGTGTTAGTTCAAAAGTGGGAGTATTTCTTCAGATTTGACATATTACCAGTTCCATCAGTGTACAGAAAGAGGGTTCCACTGCCATGGACTTGTTTTGTAAGATTGGTCCTTGATTTTTCCTTGTGAGATGATCTCAGCTTCATTATTGGCAACAGTCCTTTTTCCACTCGCCTAACTCAAATCCACAGTGCCAACGAATTCTCCTTTGCTTTTGCAGCAGATGATGACAGGGATGCCCAGGTAAAGGACTCAGTTGTCTAATGGGCATTTTGTGTCCCCACTGCATTGTTCCTGCATGAGTAAAAAGGATATTTGGAAGCTGTGGAGTGTGCACAGCAAATGTGTCCTCTGGGATGCATTAAGTCTGGGTACAGCTGCAGTTTTCCCTGGGGAAATCAGTTGTGCTGGGAGAGGCCCCAAAGCTTGAGGAAGGTTGTGATAAGCAGCATGGGCAAGTGGTTATTTTGTCCCAAAGCCATTGTCTGTGACAGTGTAGACGTAGTTGGTGTTTACAACATGTGGCAAGCAGGGCATGGGTGAGAGGCAAGGACTTACCGTGCCCAGCCTGACTGTGCTATATTGGGAGCAAGCACAGGGGTATCCAAACCCATACTTCCAGCTCCCGTTGTTCCAGAGGGTGCTGATATCCACTGGCCAGAGCCCTTGGGGATGTGCTGAGTGAAGGGCTCCACTGAGTTCTGGCATTTGGCTGAGGTCAAGCCCATGGAAATCGGGAGATACACCCACTGGCATATCTCTAATCCTAGAGGATGGATTAGAGATACTTGCTCTGATTTTTGCATGCTATAAACACAGAGTGAACAGGTGACACTAAACACATATTCTGAAATAACTCACTTTTTTTATAAACAGTGGGATTTTATTACATATGAAAGCACAGTTAAAACATTTGTTGCAATCAATAACTACAAAATCACTTCCTTATGGATATATTGCATCAAAAATATACCCCTTTACTATCAAAAATATTCCCCTCTCCTATAAGTCAGTCACCACTCATTAAAGAGATTTCACTTCCCTTAAAAAATAAGTTTAGGTCTATGTACATTAGTATCACATGCACATACACTGACACATGCACAATTTCCAGTGGTGGAACTGTTCAAAAAGTTCCCTACCCTTAAATTCTTCTCCACCTCCTTTTCTAGGCACAGAGCGCTCCTTTTGTTTCTATTTTCCCTCTTCCTTGCTCTTGATTCCATTCCATGTCCAACACTGATATATTGTACTGCTTTTGTTTTTAAAATCTTTACTATTTCAGAATATTTAATGCTTAACTAGAGGCATGTCAGTAAGTCAGTGCAGCCATTAAGGCTCTTCATACAGGTACATACAACCCCTCAGTGGTCTCTATCCCTGCAGGAGACACACATTGCTACATTTCTCCTTCCCAGAGCCTTTTAGACCAAGACAGAGGCATCCTGGTCACTGGTGTTCAGGGTTATGTTGCTGTTCACCACACTTTCTGCATAACTAACTGAATGAGGGACCTGGTAGTGACTGCAGGGCCCACAGAAACATGGGAATGGACAGTACTTCAAGCAGACATGATAAAGGTATTTCCTGAATTTTTCCCCAGCAAAGGCATAGATAAGAGGATTGAGACAACAGTGACTGAATGCAATGGTTTCGGTCAGGTGCATTGCGTAGTCCAATGACTTAATTTGGTTGCAATTTGTGAATAACTCATAGTGATTTAAAGTATCTAGAAAAATCAGTACATTGTAGGGGGACCAAAACAGAAAAAACACCACCACCACAACCAATATCAATTTTATGGCTCGTGCTTTTTTCTGATTTTTGCAGGACAGGAGGGTTTTGATGATCCCACAGTAGCAATAGAATATGATACAGACTGGGATGAAAAAGCCAATGGTGTTCAGCTCCATATTGCAGAACACTGGCCAGATGTTCTCCAGCTTCTCTGGGAAGACAGCAATGCAGTCATTTTCTATGAGCTGGGAGAACACAAAATGTGGCACTGACACTAAAACCGCTACTGCCCACACTCCGCAGGTTACAAGAAAGCCATGACTTACTGTTCTGGATTTCAGAGAGTAAGTTGCCCGGACAATGGCCAAGTACCTGTCAATGCTGATAACAGTGATAAAGAACATGCCCCCAAAGAAACCAATGTAATACAGTGAGGAAACAGCTGTACATGCAACTGTCCCAAGGGTCCATCCACGGACTGTGTTGGATGCCCAGAATGGGAGGGAGATCACAAAGAGAAGGTCAGAGATAGCCAGGTTCAGGAGATAGATGTCAGTGATGCTTTTTTTGTTGCCTTTCACAATGGCAAAAACCACCATTAGATTCCCTGTGAGGCCAAGGGCAAACACCACAATGTAAAATATCGGCAGAAATATTTTCCCAAACTCTTGGATGTCGGTCTTATTGCAGGAGAAAGCATGTTCATCATAAGCGTATTCAGCTGTGGTTTCTGCGTATGCTTCCGTCATGCTGAATTTTCTGGCTAGAGGCAAAATGGAAAGAGTAAATAAAATAACATTAGAGTGATCTTATATGTGCTGTGGTAAAATACTGAGTTACTGCACCAAGCATGCTTTGGGATTTTGCCACTATTTATTTTAGTGAGGGCTGTATTACTGCGGAGCTGATGGTACTTATGACAAAAGTCCAGACTGCTGTTACATGTAGTTCACTGAAAATTAACTCTTTAAGATAAGAAAAAAATTAATGAGAATTTCAAGGGCTGTCAGTTAAGCCCCTACTTCCTGAAGTGCAGCAGGGGCAGCAGCAAGCTGAGATCTGGCTGAGGCGTGCATGTGATGCATGGCAGCGCCACGAGCAGTGCAGATGCTCTGCCAGTCTGTGGGCAGTGCTTGGCAGGAAGTGACAGTTCACAAGCAGATGTTTAACAGATTCAGTGCCTGTCAACATCCCAAGAGCCCCATCTCCCCCTCTCACTAACCCTGGGCTGGAAGGGTGGCAAGACACCCAGTTTGGCCAGGCCTGAGCTGATGCTTGCTGATAAGGGAGGAGCAAGTCTGCACCCGAGTCACTGCTGGCATGATGAGACTTTTCTAAAAATCGTCCTATGATCAAAAGAAGAGAAAATAATTGATCCTTTTCCTCAGGCACAAAGTATCTTGTGACTCCTCCTGCTCTGGCTGTGAGGCTGGAGGCAGGAATTCACCTTGGCTGAATCCAAAGAGAGTATGGGGTGAAGTTGTGTGACCTCTGGGCTCACTGGTCTGCACACCCAAAAACCCAGAGCACCTGTCAATTCATCTACTCTCCTTTGGGATGTGGTGTTCAAGTCTCCACAAAGATTTCTGTTTGTAAGGAATCAAAAATCCTATAGGAGTGCAGATGTTGCTGTATTCGGTCTGTTCCCTGGCTGGGTAAACAGCTTGGAAGTATCCATTACCTGGTCTCATGGTAGGAGATGAAAGAAAGTGAGTGTGAGACACTGTGCAGGACCCCAGGGAGATGATAACATGGCAAAACCAGCCTGTTAAAGCTGAGACTGAAAGAAAAGGTCAGCGATAACAAAACTGCGACTAATAACTACCCCTTGGCCATAGTGTCACCATCTTCTTACAGGAATCCCCTGCTGCCTGAACAGAAGGGACTCGGTTCTGTGGCCATAGGCTGTCTCTAATAGAGATGTTTACATCTCCTGTTAGTGGGAGATATAGTCAGTACAAACAACAAAGAGCAGTGCATCCTCATCCAAGGCAGGTCAGGCCAAATCTGCTTTAAGACAAGACAGACTGCTTGCCAGACTGCTGACCACACTGATGAAATTTCTTTTCCCAAATATAAGGCAAGCATGGACACACTGCTCAGTGGTAGGTGCTGATGGTGTAGAGCTGCTCTGACTCCTGACACTTACAGCTAAGTGATTGTAATCCCAGCCTGCAGGTCCACATTTCACCAACAGCAGTAGATTTTATACCTTCTGTTTCAAATAGACCATGCAAAATTAAACATGAAATAAAGATGTCCTCATGTGTAAGACAGTTTTCTATGACATGGTGGTAACTACAACAATCTTCCCCATGAGTAGCTACTGTGACCATACTGACATTTTCTCCTGATGTCTCATTGCCAGAGCATCGATTGTGGTGTAGGCTGTGAAGTTCTGGCCTATTATTTTGTAGCAATTTCTTAAAGAGAATATTTTTTTGTGCTAGTTGGAAATTCAGGCTCTCAATTTCAAAATATTTTTAAAATCTGAATGTTCAAACCCTAATGATTATTGCCTGCAGACTCTAGAAAACATCTTTGTGGTTTGCACAGGAAAAGTGGGCTAGAAAAGGCTGTCTCAGCACTGGTAGCTCTGGGGCACGGGCACAATATGGGGAAAGCTGTTTGCAGCAGGCAGGCACGCCCATGGGCAGAGCAGCTCTTGCAGTATCTGTCCACTTGAACTGGGAGCTGAGTCTGCATTCAGAGTCTGTTCAGCCCCTGCCTGTCAGCCCAGATCAATTCTCCAGCCTCTGGAGAGGAGGTATCTAACACCAGCAGAGTTAAAGGGATACAAACAGGAAAAGATTGGGTGCTGGGACAGAAGCTGACAGCAGTTGCAAGTGATACTTATTTTCTACTGGTGAGATAAATAAAGAGTTGCCATCTCTTTATCTGCCCTGTTAAATAATACAGATATGATCAGGAGACATATTACATAATCTCAATAACCCATCATTTTCTGCCGTCCCATCCTGATTTCTTTCTTCCTTTCTGAGACTAAATGTATGCAGCAAAAGCACCAGGGTACATCAGGTCTCATGTGCTGAATATGTGTCACTCTGTCAGCCCTGCCAACTCCTTTGCTGCTGAGCTGTTACTGCACCCATCAGTGCAGCAGCAGAGCCTCTGCCTTTCTCTGTGGGCTCATGTGCTCCACAGCTGGTTCTTCACCTGTGCTGCCGTAGCTGAGGGCTGCAGAAGTGACTGACTGGGGCAGGAGCACCTGGCCTATGAGAAGACACTGGGTTTGGTCAACCTCAACAGGAGATGTCTCAAGAGGGATTTAGGGAGAAGGTGTAAAGGTGAAGCAGACAACTCTTCTCAGGGAAATATATAGCAGTAGCCATGGGAAATCACTACTTAATGTATTGAAAACAAATTTTTGCCATGATCGTAGTCAAACACCAGGACAGGGCTCCAGGGAGGTTATGGGATTTAATCCCTGGAGGTACTTGAAGCTCACCTGGCCCTGCTCTGTGCATGGGTTTGGACAAGAGACCTCCAGAAGTCCTATCCTATCCTTGTGACTCTGTGGCAATGCCAGACAGAGGTCATGCTGTTTCTGCAGTGTCCCAGTTTCTTCTCTGCCATGTCAGCTCCTGTTTCAGACATGTCATTCCTGGTGTGACAACCAGAAGTCCCATCAGACAAAGAGGAAAAAACTGATCGAAGCTTGCTGGTATCCCCTTAATACCTTTGCTAATTGTGCCATCATCCAGAGAGGGCTGTTTGGTGGTGCTTGCCTTGACTGTCTGTGCTTTGTGAAATCCCTGCTCTGGAGAGAGGGAACACACATTGCTTTACTCTCCTCTCTAAGAACTTCTAGCTGTGCTGGTTTTTAACATGCTTGCTCCCTTCATTCATATCTAGAAAGGCAGCTTGTCTGTCTGGAGAATTTCCATATATGACCACAGAAGTCACTGTGCTCTGTTGGACACAGGATATCACACATATAAGGAAATGCAGCTCCCACCAGGGGTTAGCCCTCAGGTCTGGCAGACTTCTGCACAGACTTCTGAACTGCCATTGCCTGGAGAGAAAACTGTCCACCTTCTTCACTGGAGAACATTTACACATATGTGCAGGAGAAACTCCTGGCCTTAGTGAAGTAAACAGAAACATCGCTTGTGCTTGGATATTTCCTGAATTATCTTTTCAGTCAAGTAATCTTCTCTAGCTCACTGATGAGAATCATTTATTCCTACAGTACCAAATTACTTCCTTTACCCTTGGATGGGTGTTTGTGGGGTCTGTGACACGTACAACAACAGGAAGGGTAAGATTCTGTATTGTATGTCCAGGGGCAAGCAAGGACTGCACTTACCAAAATGACATTGGTGTTTGAATCTGCTGGCAGTCTGTGGCTTGTTCGTTCTCTAGCTCCTGGATTTCATATATCAGCAGTTGCTCATATCCTTCCACCACCACTCATCCTGCACAGACAATGCCACTAGCACTGTTTGAATATTTAGCTCCTCTGATACAACTTTGCTCAGTTTAAATTGATGATACTCAGTAGGTGGGCTGCAAATTTCAAAGTGCTCCCAAAATCCAGCCCATGCCAGATAGGGATAATGTGTTGAAATGATACTGCACCTTTAAGAGAGAAACTTAGATCTGACCATCCTCCATACTTTCCTGTCAGATATTCTCTGTTTGCCTCTCAAAGTCCACTGCAGCACATGCTGCAGGTTTCTCACCATCAGGTTCAACCCAATTTTCTCTTTTATGCTTACAATAAATGTTCACCTAAGGGACAGAGTGAATTGAAGGTTGTAGAGGACACAGGAGGACTGCAAGGCTTTGAGGTTTCTCCACCAGATATTTTCCCTTGCTGATTACAAGAAATAGTAGATTCACTTCTGCTTCTCATGGAACTGCTCGACCACTTTTCTCTCTCTCTGGATTTCCCCATCGATTTTACACCCTACTCTTCACAAACACTTCTGCTCTTGATCATGTTTATAGCTATCTCAAAGACCATAGTCTGCAAGACCAAGACCCCTGTTTCTCAACCCAGCTATTCCCAACCACCCCTTGTAATATACAGGGAAGTGAAATTGTGAGAGGTCTGCAAGCTCCTCTAAGGAACAGAAGTTGCATTTCAATCTTCAAACAACACTGGCACCAGGCTGGGTGACACAAGAGCAAATCCTGTTTATATATCTGATCTTTCCAGGTGTCATCCCTGGCACTTCAGCCAGATGTCATGTTACAGGCTTTACTGCCAAAAAGAGGGAGATCTACAAGCAGTGATGCTGCTTCTACCACCAAATTAAAATAAATGAAAAAAAAAGGACCAAATCCAGACCTCCAGACCTCAGATTTGCACAATATGCTAATAAAAGTATTTAAACCTCAGAAAGATTTTCTCACCTTAGTCAGCATTTCTAATGCTTACACACTTTCCTCATGTTGTCAGAACATATTTTCAGTGCACAATGAATGGTCTGATGAATCAGCTGGCCCTGAGAAGCTGTAGGCTTTGTGAGAGCCCCTGTGTAACCCTACAGGTGTATGTAAATCCCCTTTTCACCCTTAGCTCTGAGCACCCTACCCAAATATAAATGCTCTTGCTTTTTTGCATGTGCAACTACATCCACCTGCTTCTTACCAGCTGGTGATTCTCAGCAAGAACATAGGGATGACCTCAGGCACCTCCAAATGAACTTTTGTAGCTATAGTGGCATTTCTTACATACAAAAGAAAGAGATTAAAGGAAATAACCAGAACTGGGTGAGGTAGCACTCTGGGTAAAACTTAACCAGCCTAGCCAAGCAGCTACCACAGAATCATTAGACTGCCACAGACACCTCTACCCATGGTTTAGATGGTACACCACCCAAAACTTAGGCTTACGGTTAATACATTAACCAGAGATGGGGCCCAGTTGCTAGTCCTACACCCTGCTAGTTCCTGTAATTCTCTTAGTTTATTTTTCAGAGCAGGGTGGTTCCATTCATAGGCAATGGCCTCTGGAGCTACTTGGGATGATGTTAGATAGCCAGAGTCAAAAGCAAGCCCATCCCATCAAATGCAGTTACTTGCAATCTTAAATTTCACTTTCATTCAGTCCAGAGGTGGGAAGATGTTCTCCCTATTCCATCCTTACATGCAGACCTTTAAAAGTGAGAGGCAAGGTGAAAGGGCTGATCTAACCTAACCTTTAACTCAGGCAAAATGAATTTAAACTGTTAAAGGGCAGAGTGCAGCTAAGGCAAATCTTTGTGGCTTTACAGAAGAGGAGTTTTAGTTTGGGCATCTGATGGGATTGCAAGGTTGAAAAAGGGGGCTGTGTGGATGAGTTGGAGCTCTGACTTGCACTGCATGTTTATTTAGTTAATACACATCTCCAGCCCAAAGCATGACCAACAAAGCATTGCAATGGGATTTGGACTGGTTAGACAACAGATCTCAAAAGTCAGAGATCCATAGAGGAAGCCTAGCTGAACTGGGAATATAGCATGTAAAATGTCTGTGGAAATGACAAGTTGAAAGCCAAAACTCTTTTGTGTGTTCATCATTGCTCTGAAAGCACATTGGCAATGAGAGCTGGCAGGGGCACGTGATGAAAGGATTACAGGACTGGAGAGTGGTTCAGACACCACCAATCTGAGTAATCTGGGGCTTCCTGGATGATTCACATTGGCCCTAATGGAGCCAAAGGTAACCAAAGTGACATGCTTGGGAGTTAAACAACACAGGTCACGTCTCAACATGGGGGTCACATCTCAGGGGGGGCATATCTGAAAGGAAACTTGACTGTAAGAAAAGCTGATGCAATGCTCAGGTGTTAAAAGAGCTTCCAGATGGGAAAGAACAAAAGCGGGATGACTTTTCCATTGCAGAGCTTGATACAGGGGCTGCAGGCATAATCTGGTAACACCTGATTTCACTTTTGCTTGTGTTAATAATCTTGCTAATTATTTCAGTGGGATTAGCTATCTGTTACTGCGATGCAGGGAAATTCAAACCAGAAACATGCAAGACAGGAATAAGATGAACATTTTGAGCAGTGAGAGGCTAATGACTGGAACAGACTTCAGGTAGGAAAAGGACACTTTTGCATCTCTGAGGATCTTCACTTCAAGAGAAGGTATCAGTTGTGGAAATGGATTTAGGCCAGACATAGTGGAGAAGCTCAGCAGGAGGGTGCTGGGTTAAACCCTACAGCCTTGATAGGCAGGGAGGCAGACCAGGCTGGGACTCAATTCTCTGAATAGCCATGACTCTCTTCTGGTAATAAAGGATTGAAAAAGCTAAACTGTCCTCTGCATAGCACTAGCTAGCTCAAATCCTGGGTTGTGACCAGGAAGGAAGCAAGGTCCTGTGAAAACCATGGAGCAGCTGCTGGTGTTGGGTTAGCAGTGAGGCTATCATGATGGGTGTGGAAAGAAAGCAGCACAGTTTGGGGATGTTGTTATCAAGTAGCCACCCTGTTGAAACCTGTGTGTTTTTCCACCTAAGCAGTTCTTTTTTCATTCCTCCCTAGCTTCTGAGTGAGTGTAGAGTAGTGCCACATGCTCACTGCCCCTCCAGTTCTTCTTTGATGACTTTAAGGTGAGGAAATTCTTTTCTTAGGTGTTTCTTCTTTCTTCTGTCATTTATTCTCAGATCAACTGGACTATTTCTGTAGCCCATCAGAATTCTGCAAACCTAATAATTGCTTTTCAATTCGGGTGATTTAATTTATGGAGGTTTCCCCCAGTAATTTGAGGATATGTTTTTTAAAAACAAGTAGTTCTCTGGGATGCTTTGTTACTGAATTTTCCAATTCAAGGTGAAGTTGAAGGTGCAGAAACATGATGCTGAGGCTTTCAAAGAATTAGGCCACTTAAAGTGTCATAAGTAAATGACTCAGAAATAGAAGATGATAAAACCACTGCTGGTAAAAATATGACTGAATATTGCAGAGGCCTGGATCCCTTTACAATGGTATTTAGGTCAAAAGATATTTTAAAAAATGCCACTTCCCTGATCCAATTCTACAGTTTTTACACCATATCACAAACTAAATTAGAAGCAGACAGCACTAGCTGAAAATGAGGAGCATGTAAATCTACAAACTTAAACCAAGGTTTTTTGGTGAAAAAATACATTTGAAAAGATCAGACTTTGATCATGGAAGGCAGGAGGAGATAATGTAGAGTCCAAAATCCCTAGGGTCTCTCACTTTTACCGAGGGCATTATAGTTTTGGAAAGTGCTTTCTCAGTGATGCTCCATGCACACCTGGAGGTAACAGCAAGTAACCAGAGCACAAGACTTTTATTAGCCCATCACATCAAAATTAGGTGTATTTATGATTTATAAAAAAACCACAAAAGCATGGACTTTCTGCTGGATGTCTCTGCCAATGTCAAGGGCTTCATCACCTGTCTTTCAGAGCAGTAACAGAGGTATTATTTTGAACAAGATCTTGCCCTTGCTCCCTCAGTGCACTGGCCAGGCTGGTGGCCAGTGCAGGTTGTTTGTGCTACCACTACAGCAAAGCAGGCACAGGGGACTGAACCCAGATGACCCAGGCACATCCTGTCCCCAGCAACATTCCCCCATTTTCTGGTTTTGTTGCCCCATCAGGAAGACTTGCTGTGAGCCAGTTGGAAGGGGCAGCTGCACCACAGCGTGTGGTTTGCAGGGGCCAAAGAAAGCCCTGACAAACCTCTGGCAGCTCACTCCCGTGGTTGCTGGTGTATTTATAGATAAAGCTTTCAGTGGTTTCAACTCCTTCCCTCAGCACTGGGGAGAACAAAGCCCGTCTGAGGCTGACAGGTTGGACAGGCAGGAGCCTTGGTGACTGCACACTTAATGGAGCAGGGAATAGCTTTGGGTTTCAAGCCATGACCAAGTGTCTTGAGCACATGAAGCTGTTTCAGAAACTACTTCATGCATTTAGGAAAAATGACCTGACAGTATGACTCAGATGCCTGTGTCTCCCTTACATGTTAAAATTGAGGTTCAAAAATCACTGAAATGGTTCTGAAATTTGCATCTGTGTCTCTCAGGGTGGTCTTGATCCTATGACCAGAAGCAGGAGACCTCTGTAGATCTTCTGCAGCCTGAGATGGTTTCCTGGCAGTGCCCTGCTCCCAGGGATCAGCCAGGGCATAGGAAATTAGGTAAACGGTGAGAATTGTTGTAGAGCAGTATTTATTTTGGTCCTCACAGAGACTGGGGAGCACTTTAACTCAGTTGCTGGGGAAGCAGTGGCAGAGTTGAGGGAGCAGGTGCCCTCCCAAGAGCTGCCCCCCAAGGAACAGGATGTTTGGGGTTGTCATCTGACAATGGTGACTGGATGGTGACTGCCAGGATCAGGCTTTTCTTGGAAAATTTATTTCACAGGTATTTAATCTAGCCTGTTAGTTCTGCTAATTGCCCTTTCTGCTTACACAGTTGCTCAGGCACTCTGTATCTAATTTTTCTAAATGTATAGCTGACCATTTTGCCAGTGTTTTCTCTTACCTGTACTTCCTCAGTATTTTTTTCCCAGGCCTTCTTTTCTGAAGCACATTCAAATTTCTTTTGTATTTTCTGCTGAAGGAACAGCAAAAACCAGATTATTATTTGTAGCTATGAGCACTGTTTCTAGTTGTTTATGATTAATGTTGGCTCCGTCGCCTCACTGCCTTTATTGTGGCATCTATTTGCTTCCTGCGCCCACCTCTTTTTTGTGATCAATTATTTCACATTGCCTCAGCATCCCTGAGAAATCAGAGAAGGCTCTCTAGCAGTGGGAGATCTTTTAAATCATTTTCTCCATCATTTCAGAGAGCAGAGACATTAAACCTGCTTGGTTGTGTATGGATGAGATTTAAGTTCTGGAGTTGCCAACTCCTTGCTGGGAATATCAAGTTTTCTATGGGATTTACTCTCAATTTATTATGTGTTGTCTTTTTTCAATTTTTAGCATTTTCTTCTCCCTTTTGGACCTTTTCTGCACTGCCCAAACCCTTTTGATTCACTGCATTTGCTGTCTTTCATCCTGCCATCCAGTTCCCTTCCTCTGACTGCATTGCCTGCATACAGGACTTGCCCCAACAGACCAGATTTTGGGAACCACTGTTGTGGATCTGTGTTTATATCACACAAGTAATTAGCGGGCTGCCACTACTGTGCTACCCAAATGCCTCACCCAAACCAGCAGACATCATCATATAACATCCTTTCCGTGGAAAGCTGAGTCACATAAAAATCAAGTATGTTATACATAAAGGTAACGGTTTTCAAATGTCTTTAATTTCCATTGCTCTCCTGCTTGTCTGTCTGTATCAGATGCCTTCTATTGACTCTACCAGATTTTCTGCTTTGGGCTGTCTTTCAGTGCCAGTGATGTTTTGGATGCTGCATCTCTGACCAAAACGAGAAGGAAGCAATGCTGGTGAGTTGTGGAATCTCTGCAGATATCAAACAAAAAATTTCCAATGAAGTAGAAGGGCTGTATCTTCTTGGTCTGTCCTTCTAGGTTAATGTTGCACATTAGTTATATATCAGAATTTACTAACTTTGAGGATTTTTATCCAGGGTGAATATTCCTCTTACCACAAGATGCCACAAATAATTAGTGATCAAGTAAAATTTAGCTGCCCTGGTTCACTTAGTTAACAGAAGTGCTTCCTTTTTTACTTTCACAATTTGTAAATAGTACCCACATCATCTTTACTCAAATTAGATATAATTTAGGTACCAAGCACTAAGCAGTGAAGAATTTCCTTAAGTTCATGAGACACCATTTTTTCTCATCTTGCTCTGTCAAATTATAGGGAAAATATAATTGTCTCTTACCTTACTTCATAGCTGTATTGAAAACCAATGTTTTCTTCAAGCTGAGCCTGTTTGAATTTAAAAGTATGTTTCCTCTTCTCTAATGCTCGTGCCTGCATGAACGTGTTGGCTTCCTGGGCTGAGCTTCGGGGCTGAGCTGAGAAAGTACTGATGTGCTGTGCTTGGGTCCTGCTGGCTTCTTGTGAAATTGTGAAGTAGGATGCAGCCCCTCAGAGGGACAGAAGTACTTAAAGGGGACAGGATTTGCACAGAGACAGAAATGCCTGAGGTGCCATGACAGCATGTCAAAGCTGTCACCCCCTTATATTCCCCCACTGTATGCAGAATGAGACATTTTTCACTCACAGTACCGTGTGTAGAAATACAAGTTTGGTACAATAGCAGGGGCTTTGAGCTGTGGGGATGCAAGATGGAGCACAGAGGATTACAGGTATGGGATGGTAAAAGGTGGGGCACAGGCTGGCACTGTAGAGCCCCACAACTCTAGAAAACTCACTGATGGTTAGTTAAAAAAATGCAGATCTGGAGCTGACAAAACTGGGTTTAGTGCTAACAGAGAGAACAAAATTAGTATCTAACAAATACATAAGGGGCACTGCCTATAGTAGGTTGTGTATAGACCGGTGAAGAGAGAAGAAGGTATATAGAAGCATGTTAGAGAACACAGAAAAATGATCCAAAACAGATCCTAGAAAAAGACAGAAGGAAAATCAGAGTGAACATTGCACTCATCCCAGGGAAGGACTGGAGATGCTGATGGCTCTCTCTAACACCTCACTTCACCACAACCACCAGCCTTAGGACCCAAAGGAGCAGGGAAAGGGTGAGCATAACACCAGGAAAATGAATAGAAACATGTGTGTGCAAAAAATTGAAACTGCAATAATGTTCTTGTTTTTCTGCAACCAGCAGACCTAAACTGATAAAAATTGGAGCCTTGAGAATGCCATTACACTCACAACAAATTCTTGGCTCTACCTATATGTACATCATACCTCCTCTTTGCCTGTAAAAACGATTTTAATCATAATGTCTCTCTATAGCCCAGAACCAGGGGAGTCTGAGGGTTTAAAATATTGAGATGTTCATTAATCAAGGACCCTTCTTGGTCCCTGACCCAAGCATCCTGCTCAGGGTTGCAGTGAGTGCAGCACAGCTGGGATGCTGCAAAGCACTTTGCCAGGCACCACTGGGGCACAAAAAGCAGTTCCTCTGGGGTTGAACCAGGCAGGAGGCCGTGCAGTGGGGTGTGTTGTGAGAAATAGACACCACATCCAGTTGGCTGATGTACCAATAGTAAGGACACAAGGAATGTGGTCCTGGAAACATCCCCAGGTACTGCCCCTGCCTCAAATGTCAAAGGAGATTAAAATGCCTTCTCCCCAAAGGCAGACTTGTGCTGTCTTCAGGCAGGCTGACCTAGGTGGGATTTTGGGGGTGGAGAGTATCTTCCAGGTTGCCTGAGCTGCTGCTTGTGGATTGGTTAGCAAGTTGCCGGGCAAACATCTTTGTATAAATTCAGTTCTGGTATTTCTGCCAATTACATTTTGTATTTTTTACTGTGTTAGGCTTTATCTAGCAAATGTTACATCCCCAACAGCTACATAGCAATGTAAGTAAGGTCAAACCATGGGCTTCCAACGTCAGGCAAATTATGCAAGTGATGTCAACCAGGTGGGCCAGGACAAGAACCTGTGGAAATAATCAGGGAACTGACTCCTGGATAGGTGTTAGCCAGGGACAGCAAAGATACACTGCTGGAAATAAAGTTTAAAGGGTAGGAAATTATAAAGGGCCAGAGCAGTGGATTTTCAAAACTCACCTTTTTCTCTGACAAGTGCCAGCAGACCCATTCTACCCATTCTTTAAAAACAGATGTAAAGCACTCTACATGTTTTCAGGACAACATCAAAAGGCTAGTTTCTCCCCACACCCTGAAAATATGATCTATGACTGCCAAAATTATGAACTTTTAACTTGCAGAAAGATAATTTATAATGGATTGTACTAAGGAAATGTTCTCATTGTATGAGAACCATGAGATTCAGAAACTTGAATGAAGGCTTCCTCAATGCCAGCGATAGTCTGATACTATTAGAGCAGAACTGCCCTGTGTGTAGATTGCTGTTAGAGGACACCCAAATCTAAATTTGTCTCCCATGTCCTCAGGGGATGATGAAGGGCTGTGTCCCTCCATCCTCCTCCTCCCCGAGCCTTATAAAGAAAGCACAGATAGACCAGTAAGAGCTTCCCCAGTGGGGACCTGCACATGCCAAGCTGGTTTGCTGCTGACCTGTAAAACATGGGCAAAACTCAGACAGACATGGTCACCTTCACCCTGGTGGGCACCTGCTCCTGGGTCACCAATACTCAGCACAGTATTTCTGGTGCAGCTCTTTGCAGGCAAAATTCTTGAGAACAGGGGTCAGGACTTCCCATATGTAACAGCAGGAGAGACTTCTCCAAGAATTGCTTACCTTCTAGCAACAGGGTTTTCCTGAAGGTGGTCATCAACCTCTTCCTCCTGTGCTGCCCAGAATTTAACTGGAATCGAGCACAGGGCAGCCATTTCCCCCAAAAAGAAATGAGATTTGCCAGATTTTACCCACACAGGTTTTATCTGGAGACTTCAATTAAAGAGAAACCAAGTCAGGTTGACTCACAGAAATCCTCAGCAGGTGTCCCCGGGAGACAGAAAAGGTTTTCTTCTGTATTCTGCTGTGAATGATAAACCTAGATAAGAGTGCTACTCATTATCATGGTGTGCACTCTAGTGCAACATAGACGGATGTGAAACCAATACCACCTGAAAGACAACTGCCACATCAACCATATCTCTGCTCTCCATCTTCAGCCTCTGTTTGCAGTCTAGTATTGAGGACAGCTCAGGAATAAAAAATTCTAAGGAAGCAGCTGAAAAGACTTTCATTCTGTTCCATACACGATGGAGGAAAACATCTTTTGTTTCTCCAAGCTAAAACAAAAAAGACATTACATCCCTTGTAACCAGAGAGATTTTTCCTGGGAAGGGCTAGGTACAGGGTGCTGCTTTCCCAACTGGGAGGCACACAATGATTTTACAGGAAGAAATCAAGAGTAAAGGATGTATGTGCAGGGACACTGTGGGTAGAGAGTTCTTGTTCTTTTTATTCCATTTCCCTCTGAGTAGCCTTCCAAATTTGAAAACTCTCTCAATATCTGGGGAGACCAGAGGTACTTCAACACCACTGGCATCTCCTCCTGCTCTGTGGCCAGGCTGCCAGGTCAGGTCGAGGAGGCAGAGTTTTGCAGAGCATCACTGGCGAGTTCAAGCTTTGTGGACTAAAGCATGTGGTAAAGAAATGTCTGGCCTGAAGGATCAAAATGCTGTTCTCCTCAGCACACTCTGCTTTTGCTGCCATGGAGGAAAGCCTGATGGTGGTGGTTTTCTATGAAATTAAGCTCTCTTGGTTCTCAAGAGTTTCACTGGAGTCCCTTCTGCAGGGCCAATGGGGAACAGTAGTGGCCAGGGGGTATCTCCCAGGATGGAGCCCCAGAGTCCCACAGGAGCTCTGTGATGCAGAGCTGCCCTGCATTGCTCAGCAGCATGACACACACCATAGCCATGACTGCACTGTCCCCTGCTGGGCATTTTTTTTCTTAATGTCTCCAAAATTCTCATCTTTTCTGTCAGCTGGGTAGAGGTGCTTCTGGAGGTGCATCCCTGCCACGTTGGCATCCTTGTTCCTCCCATGCTGTCCTGCAGCAGAGCCCACCTGGCAGCTTTTGGTGCAGATGTGAGCACCAGCTGCTCACACACAGACACACACAAAAATCACAGAAATAATTTCTGTGCCTCACTTTTGAGAAAAAACCCAGCAGAGGGAGCCTCATCCCTTCATGCCACTGTTCTGCAGAGATGCAACAAGACAACTGAACTCTGGCGTCTTTCCAGCCACCAGTGGGAGATGCATTTATTCTGCATTAAAAAGGTGGGGATGCAGAAATTACCCAAAGTGAGGAAGAGAGAAGTTATGTCTAGGGCTGAAAACGTTTCATCCTGAAGGCTGCTGAAGGGAAGAGCCACAGAAAGCTGAAGGTTTGCACAGTTTCTACAAGCAGAAGGAGCATGGCTTGAACAGATATAAAAAATTAAGAGAAACATTTATTCCCATATTAGAAATGTCACAGAAGGGATAAGGGCATTGAAACAGTTTAGTGCTTAGGCTCACTCATGCCTTGGTGACCCCATTGTGTTCCTGAGCTCCAGCTGTCACACAGATATCGTGCTGTCCTGCCCTGGAGAGGTGGCAGAGGCTCAGCCAGGTCTCCTGCAGAGGTGTCCTCCTCCCCTGGGAGGTGATGTGCCTGCGAGTTGCTCGGACCTGCCTGTTTCAGGGTGTACCTGAGTTACACCGATCACTCAGAGTGCATCATGAGGCTGCCCTGCTTGTGAGATCAGCTCCAACAGTAACAGCAAGACCCAAGAAAGATGGGAAGAAGCCTTTGGCTGGGCAATCACATCCCTTCCCTCCCAGGCTCATCCAGGCAGGAGGAATGGCTGCAAAGCCACACTCCAGCAAGCTGCTGTTCAAAATGCTGAATAAAGAAATGCCTTTCCTCCCTCCTTCCCTCCCACCCCGCCTTGTGCTACTTGTGAGAGCTGAAGCTGTTGGGTGCATTTGCACCAGCACCACCCCTCTCTCTGCAGGGCTGCAGCTCAGCACAGGTCAGGGCAGCGTGGTGCTGTGGACACCAAGATGTGCAGGGATGGTGGTGCAAGATGTGCATGGGTACAGACACAGATGCAGACATTAGGAGAGAGAAGAGTGGAAATGCTGCCTGCCTTGCAGTGAGCATGGACAAAAGACTCAAGGAAATCACCCAACATTGCTCTTTGCTCTCAGCCCAGTTGGATACCTGAGCATTAGGGAGCAAGACCCATTTCCTCTACTCCTTGTATAGGAAAGGCAGCTGGTTTGCAAACGTTTCTTGCTACACGTATCTCTTTACCTTGCTGAGTGCTGCAGTCAAGGTTGGTGCTGACTCAAACACCAAGGACAATCAATACTTTTGCAATGTCATGGCAAAAGTCATGTCATGTGCTAGGCCAGGGCTGTGTCCTTCCTTCTGTCCATCCTCACATTCTGCACACACATTCACACCTTCTCTGAACTCAGGCATGTGGAGGATCACAGAGACTGCATATCCTCCAAGGGTGCTGGGTGAAGAAAGGGATGAACGTCTTGGCCGTGCAGACCTGCATGCACATTGCACATTCATTAATGTTAGTGGGAAATCTGCCTGGATATCGGAGCATGTGAGGAAAAAACATTTGCTGGGGTGACACAGCAGACACTGCTGTTTGCTTGGTGGTACTTTTCTCTTGCATAGAGCTCATCCAACGTGGTAAGTCTGACCCAGCTGCTGACGCCAGCATTACACTGGCTGCACTGACTGCTGGAAAGCACAGCAGACCTGCAGGGACACCCAGCAGCCTGGAGAGCTATGTGGGGTCAGAATGAGGCACACGTCAGCAGAGGCTGTAGGAACCCAAACCAGTGCTATTCTGAGGTGGGGATTTCTGTGACCTGTCTCTGTACATTTTGGCATTTCAGCCAAGTCAGCAGAAACACAGATTTACCTAGAGCAGAAGTACACTGCTCAGAAGTCATGCGTCAGAACTGACACAATACAGTAGCAGCTTTGCTTTGCCCAGTATTACTTGCTGCCTTTAAGGGACATTAACATTTAAAGTATATTAACCAAATATGAATATCAGCCCACACATTACAGTTAAACCTGACATATTCAGACTCAAGTTATAATTGCCTTTCAATTTACCAAACTATTTTTACATCTGGACAAAATACCTAAAGTCATGGGGTTTTTTTTCTGTCATGAGGCACCTTTCTGGATCCTGTTCTGGCACAGTCAGTAATTTCCATGCTGCTTCATAACTGGTATATAACTGGTATACATATGTATGTATATTATAATAAGTGTTTTCAAAAGGCTGAAAATAAAACAGGATGAATATGATACAATTAACTTGGGGAGTTTGGCTTGAGTAGCTTCATGCATGCTAATGTAAGCCCATCCCTGTGCAGGAGCATCCTTCAGCTAAGAGTGGGACACAAATACCCTTCATTAACCTTTCTTTTCCCCCTCCTTAAAGTTTTGCCTGGTTCTGACCAACAGGTGTAGCTGGATGTTGCCACAGCAGAAAGAGGCAGAGTTGTGCTGCTGGCTGGCAGGCCTCCTCCAGAAGGCACCCAGTCAGTCCCATCCTCATCCCCAGACTCCATGCACTAGCCTGAACAAGTGACCTGAAGGCCAGAGATTCTGCCAAGGATTTAATAATTTTGTATCCATGTTGCCTTGGGAAGGAGGCTTCAACACAATGCCAGAAAAAGCCAGATATGGACTAATTTCTTACTCCAGGATACTGTTTTGGGACAAGAGACTATGACTACCTGTGCTAAAGTGGCAGTCCTGCAGCTCAGAGCTGAGATGAGGAACAATCTGCTAGGTCCCATTTCACACTATTTTCTGAGGGATCTAGCAACATCATGGCATGTCCTCATACATTCCACTTTTTGCTGCTGTAGTTGAACAGCATGGTCCTTAAACATACCCATACAACAACTGCATATGTTTGCACAGTGTGGCAAGTGATGAGCACCCTTGATGCCACTGCAGTGCTCAAGCCTGTCAAGGCCTTTCCATCCAGACATTCAGAGAGCATCATGAGTGACATCAGACAAAGTCTCCATCTTTCTAAGAGACCCCCTGTAGAAGGGACCCTCTGGTGCAAGTAACACCAGTAAATCAAAAGAAAACAAATATGTATTTTAGGTTTAAGCTTGAATGTGGGTAAAAGTTACTCTGGTCTTTGTTTTAAGATGATGTGCTGAAGCCAGAACAAGATTATATCTGACTGTTTCATGTGCCAACATCATCCTAAATCTTCTTTAACCTGCATCATCTCAGCAAAAAGAAAAAGCAAGATCAGGATATGAAGGTTAGCAGCAGATATAAGCAGGAGCAATATAACAGCTGTGGTGGGACACCTGTGGTGGGTACCTTTTATACAAGTAGGTGAATGGGCACTGGGGCTTTGCAGGATGTTTTAGCCTCAGCTTCTTGGCTCTCTACTCTTGGGAAAACCCTAAAATTTGGCATTTTCTTCAAGCTGTCTGTAAGCTTGCACAGATACAGGAAGATGTCTTCTGCTCTCAATGCCCTCACAGGCACTGGAAGGGCAGCAGACTGCTCCAGGCTTGTCCCTTCAGAAAGCAGAGGAGCTCTGTGACCTACAGGGATGCTTCTGGCCGCCCAGAGCAGCACAGGGTAGGTCTTGCCAGCCAAGCACTCTCCGGATGTGGCTCCCACCTTCTCCCTTTGCACAGGAAGGCAGCAATATCAGCTTAAAGCAGTTGGGCAGTGACAAGAAGTTGAGGTCAGGTCCAACTCAGAGCTCCTGGTGCTGCTGATAAAACAGAAGCCAGCTGCCTCTGGCAGAAAACCCCTTTAAGCTGCAGAAAGCATCTCCTGCCTCCTTGCTTGGAGGTTGTTGACTTTGTGAGTGGTGTTGAGGCAACAGGAGGGCAGGATGTCCTCCAGTGAGAGCTTGAGAAGTGAAAGACTTTGCAAAGAAGCTTTGTTTAAGCTACTCTCATGCCACTGGGTTACAACCCTTGTGGGGAAGCCCTGGGTCACAGCCTCACTCTGACAGCTACACAACAGCAATCAATGGAACCTCTGAGCAGAGGGAGATGTCCCCTAGCAGAATGCTCAGCAACCAGAGAAAGGCCATCATCATCTTGCCAGCTTGGGCAAATGGGCTCCAGCACCTGTCCCAAAGCCCAAACACAAGGGGTGCAGGGTAAGGCTGTTGAGGCTGCAGAAATAATTCCCATCTCTTGTGCTTCAGCTGAGTGAATTGTGCTTTAGAGGGCTCATGCTGTGAATCTGCTGGGGAGAGAATTCATGCCATCCTCTTGCCCCACCATCCTTTGGCTTTGCCCTGAATTTTTGCGAAACACCTTCTAGAGAACCTGAGGGTTTGCATATCTAAAAATAGCCTGGCTTGCAATAAGGCACCTGAAAGGTAGAGACTGTACTGCTGCACCAGGCAGTGGTCCTGCTGCTGGGAGCCAGGCAGCAGCTGAACTGAACAGGAGGCAGCTGGGAGGACTAACAGCTGTGTAGATCTGTTCAGGACAGAATAAAATGCAGATGCTGACACAAATAATGATGAAACAGGCTCCTCAGGTGTAAAGATTGTGCAATTACAGTGCACACAGTATCTTTATTATAAAACTTAAAATACTTGTAGGGACAAACAGAAGAGAAAAAACTTTCAGAAAACCATTGCATTTATCTAATAGTATTTGTACATATAAAAGTATATGTATGTATACATATGGGTATTTGTGTATATATACACACATGGGCAAGTATAGATATGCATCTATATGTGCATACCTCTATATACATAGATACATCTGTACAATCGGGTAGCCATTCACCTATATAAAATCAGTCATTCCAAGCTGGAACAGTAACTGGAATGTCAACCCCAGCCACCTGCTCAAGAGCAGTGACCACACTGGCACACCAGCTGCCAGTTCAAAAAGTTCAAAAATGTTCAGAAAGTCCCCTGAAGGGGACATGTGATAGCTCACACCCACTACTTTTTCCACTCTTCAGCCCTTTTCCTGGTAACAATTTCTCCATCCATTCCTACAGCACTTGTTCATTCCTGTAGGGGTCGCCCCTTGACATCCACAGCATTGTTTGTAAGCTACAGCTTCAAACCCTTCCAGACAAGAAGCTGCAGGCCCTGGTAGCAGATGGGGAGTCAGGATCATACCTAAATATTAATTCACATTGATTTTACCAAAACACATGGACAGCATTTATTTCTTGGTTGCTTTTCCAATTACTCACTCACTAAGCTTTTCTGGGGCTGGAAGCATTGTTCAGATCTGTCAACTGGGAGGCAGGCCCTGGCATGACACCTTAATCTTGGGCACCATTTCCCTCCAAAAAGCAGGTTCCCACTCCTGCCGAGAGTCCCATCCCTGCTCACAAAGCCAACATACTCTGCTGAGACAGGGGAAGGAGTGGCCAAGTGTCCAGGGTTTGGAAACATAAACAGCTCTTTTTAGTACTGAGTCTGAAGGGGGGAGGGTATGTTTCTAAGGTACCTCTCTGTGCTGCTCTGGCAGTGTGGGAATCTGCTGGTAATTTCACAAAGCAAGCAAAAAAAAAAAAAAAA